>RJWM01027559.1:0-26672 GCA_004363535.1 Dasyprocta punctata
AAAAAAAAAAAAAAAAAAAAAAAAAAAACACATCCATAATAAAAACTCTTCAAAAAATCAAAATAGATGATCTTTGCCTCAATCTGATAAAAGCCATCTATGACAAACCAATAGCCCACAACATACTAAATGGACCAACTGAAAGTTTTCACTCTAAAATCAGAAACAAGATATGGATGTCTACTATCACCACTCCTATTCAGTATAATTCTAGAAACATTAGCCAGGACAATTAGACAAGAGAGAGAAATAAAAGGAATAAGGATAGCAAAGGAAAAAGTTAAACTAACATTATTTGCAGAAGACATGATACTCTTAAAAAACTCCATGAGACTCATAGAGTTAATAACCAAATTCAGTAGCATATCTGGATACAAATCATCACTCAAAAATCAATAACATTCCTGTACAAAAACAACAAATTCACTGAGAGAAAAATTAGGGAAAACACACCTTCATAATAGCATCCAAAAAAATGATACACTTAGGAATCAATCTAACAAAGGAAGTAAAGGATCTGTATATTGAAAATTATACCACTCTGAAAAAGGAGATTGAAGAGGATATCAGAAAATGGAAAGATATCCCTTGTTCATGGGTAGGAAAAACCAACATAGTGAAAATGTCCACACTCCCAAAATTGTTATACAGATTTAATGCAATTCCAATCAAAACATCATTAATTCATTCATTCATCTGGAACCACAAGAGACCTTTAATAGCAAAGGAAATCCTGGGCAACAAAGGCAGGGCAGTAAGCATCACAATCCCTGACTTGAAATTACACTACGAAGCTTCTGTGGTAAAATCAGCATGGTACTGGAAAAAAAAAAAAAAAAAAAAAAAAAAAAAAAAAACAAAAAAAAAAAAAAAAAAAAAAAAAAAAAAAAAAAAAAAAAAAAAAAAAAAAAAAAAAAAAAAACCAGACCCAAGTATCAGTGGAACAGATTAGAAGGTGCAGACACATCTACAAACACACTCAGCCACCATACCTTTAGAAAAGGAGCCAAACATATTCACTGAAAGAAAGATTGCTTCTTTAATAAATAATGCTGGAAAAACTGGTTTTCAACATGCCAAAGACTAAAACCAGGCCCATGTCTACCATCATGCACTAAACTAAAGTCAAAACGGGTTAAAGATCTAAACATTAAAACAGAAAAACTAAATCTACTGGAAGAGAAAGTAGATAAAAATCTTGAAGACATAGGTGCAGGCAGAGACTTTATAACTCAAACTGCACTAACATCTCTTCAAAGAATCAACAACTGGAATTTCATCTATTAAAAAGCATTTGCACATCAAAAGAAATCACCTATGGAGTGAAAAGACAACCCACAGTGTGGGAAAAAATTTTAGCCAACTGTCCCTCGGACAAAGGACTTATGTTTAGAACAGGTAAAGAATTGAAAAAAAGACAAATTCCCCCAAATTTAAAGACCTAATCCACAAATGGGCAGCTGAGATGAACACACACTTCTCAGATGAAGAAATATAACTAGCAAATAAATATATGAAAAAATGCTCAACATCTTTGATCATTTAAGAAATGCAAATTAAAACAACACTGAGATTCCAGTAAGAATGACTGCAATCAAGAAATCAACCAATAGCCAAAGATGGAAGGGCTGTGGGGAAAAAGGAACAGTTCTCCACTGTTGTTGGGAGTATATACTGGTGCAACTACTATAGAAATCAGGTTGAAGATACCTCAAAAACTAGGATTAGAGGTCCCATTTGATCCAGCTACTCCTCTTCTGGATATTTTCCCAGAGGAATTAAAAACATCATACCACAGTGATACATGTGCACCCATGTTTATAGCAGCACAATTTGTAATAGCTAAATCTTGGAAACAATCCAAATGTCCATCAACCGAGGAATGGATAAGAAAGATGTGTTTTTATACAGTGGAATACTACTCAGATATAAAAATGGATAAACTTGAGACCTTTATAGGTAAATAGATGCAACTTGACACCATACTCAATAAATGAAATAAATCAGACTCGCATATGAAAACATTGCATTGCCTCCCTAGTGTAAGAAGCTGAAAAAGAAAATAAGGTCCAAAATGTAAAATAGATACTATGAATTGTGAAGAAATTGTTCAAAAGGAAAAACAAACTGGGATTGGAGAAAAGGAGAAAAGAAGGGACCAAAAGAAATATATATATATATATATTCAGATAGATATACTACTAAGTTCTATTAGTTCATTGAAGAGAAAGGTTTGTGCCTACATAGTTTGATCACTTTTTCATGTCTATATCTTATAATATGAGCAACTACTTTGAAGATGATACACTGTTATTCTCCTACAATCTTGTTTTGAAATTTTGTACCATTGTTTGTATTTTTTTTAAATAATACGAAGAGGACTGGGGATTTAGCTCAGTGTCATAAATGCCTGCCTGGTAAGCATAAGGTCATGAATTCAATCCCTGGTACCAAAATAAATAAATCAATATAAAGTTTAGAATATTTACAATAATTTTAAGTTGAGATTTTCTTCTTCCCCCTGTTGTATTCAACTTATTATTCTTTCATAAGCATATTCACTCAATACCTGAGACCTCATTATCCTTACCATGTTTCCAATTAGCTTATTTCTTCTTCTAGAGGATGACTGTGACTACGTCAAAGTGAAAATACAGATCTCTGACCTCCCTTCAAAGGACAACATGAAAGCAGACAGTTCAGAACATTCATTTTTAGTCTTAAACTATCACATAGCTCATTTATTTTAAAAACTGCCTATGACTAGGGATGCGGCTTAGTAGCAGAGCACTTCCCTAGCACGCTTGTGTGGGGTCCCAGGTTTGATCCTAAACCATCTCCCTAAAGAAGACTTGTTCGTCTCCACCTTTTTCTTCACTATGAATAATTTATTTTTATATACCTCCAAATAAGTTATTATTGTAGGATATGCACAATAAGTCTGGATTTTTCTGGCTCATCAGTTCCTAATTTTGTATGTGTAAGGATACCAATGTTTTACAATGTTGATCCAGATGTCAGGCCCTTTGCCAGGCTTGCTAATAGGCACAGCTGATTACAATTATTCATTGCCATTAAATCGCTGCTCAAAAATTTCCCATTCAAATTAATGAATCAAGATGTTATTTGGGCTCCGCTATTCCCAAGAAAATTATGTCCTGATTCCCTAATTCTTTGATTTTAAGAATATTTAAGAAAATGAGTAGAATAATATATATATGAGATTCACTTCTGAAAATCTGCAGGGTGGCTTCTTCAAAGGGCAAAATTATCAAAATACAAACAAAATGTAGATGGAAACAATCTCAGATGGTTTTCCTGCCCCTCAAATGCCAGTTACATAACACCCCACTAATTTAAATTACCACTTCACTCCACACAAGCCCATGGATTTGGAAGTAGAAAATTTTCCCCATGTTCCTACAAGTCATTAGATACAGTGTGGGGGAATGAAGGTCTTCATTTTTGTGGCTTCTTGTTCTATAATACTGCTTTCATACTTGTCATCTCTCATGTTTCAACCCAAACGATATTTATCTTCTTTGATATCTACAAAAGAAGAAAGCAAATACAGTCCGCATTTGAGGGCATGATTCATTTTGCCAAATGATTTTCAGAACAAAGACAGCAAATAGGTTTATATTCCAGCCACCATATCACCTCAAAATTACATAACAGGTCTCATTCGCCTTAGAATTTCCTCTGGCACTTCATTTTATGTAGCATCAGCTCTTTTCGTCTTGCTGAACTCTTCTTTCCAGACTTCATTCCATCTGTTCTTTTATCTCCCTTCTTCTTCTTCTGAGGAAGTAGCAAATTCTTACATAGTCTCTTAAATATGGTTATTGTCTGCCTTTTTTACTGGTTCCTTGTGTACCTGCCAATATCAAACGTTTTGGAGGTAGCTTCCTACCCAAAAGTCTCTTAAAGTCATATTTCCCACTCCCTTTCTTAGAAGAATTCCAATGGCAGTTATTAAATACATTTCATTTTGTTTCCAATGTTCTATTGTGGAGCAGGTGAGACAATAGTAACATTTTAAACACCTATCACATAGGAAGTCTAGGCACAGAACATGGTCCTTGGTACTATTGTGAAAGCAAATTAGTCTATCATACTTTTAAGAAATCCTAAGACTTTTTGTTAGAATTGTGTAACACAATAAAAATATAAAATGGAAAATAAACTTAATCAAGTAATATTAAATCTCTAAAATCAAATATTATTAAATATGTTTGAGCCATTATATTTCTATGATGTGACATTTTTGATGCAGACTTTAGTTTCTACTATGATTGACCTGAAATTTACTTGCTGGTTTGGAGAATATGATACAACTAGATTCCAACTGAAAGAAATGTTTTCATTTATAAACCTAAAATGTACTAATTTCTACATCATGTTCACTAGCCATGTCCATGGCAATCACGTCATTTTCAAGAATACAACATGAAAACAGGCTATAAGATCTTCTTTTTCCCATGACGAACTGTATATCAAAGAACTAAATCAGCTAGAATTAGTTAAATAAAATTAGTTAAGTAAGAAATTTATACAGTAGATCTCCTCTTCTGTTGTACATTCTTCTTCACGTCAAAAGTTTACTGAAAGGTATTTTTTATTGTTTGTTTTGGTTTTTTTTTTTGGTACCAGGGATCAAACTCACAATCTCACGCCTGCCAGGCATGTGTTTATGTCACTGAGCTGAATCCCCGGCCCTGTTTTGTGAAACAGGATCTCACTGTGCAGTTCAGGCTGGCCTTGAACTCACTTTGTAGCCCAGGCTGGTCTCAAACTCACAATGATCCTCCTGCCTCAGGCTCCTGAGTGCTGGGATTAAAGGTGTGCGACACCATGTCTGGCTCCTGAAAGTAAAATTTAACCCCTTTCTTTAACAAGCAATTGCTAACTATGTCCTGTACTAGGCAATAAGGTTAGAATGTTTTGCTGGAAAAGTGAAAGTTACATAAAGATAGGAGAAATAATCCTTAATCTTATAAGAACACACACATATGAATAAGAAAAATATTAAAATTCACAAAAGCATATTATATATTTACTGGATATATTACTAAAAAAAAAATCTAATTCATGAGGGCAATGTAAGAGAGTACCCCATGTGGCATGAAGTTTGACCTGTAGGTGAAGTCTTGGCTAGAAGTTTGAACTTGAAGGCAACTGCTATAGACTAGCATGATTCATGACTTGACTGAAATACATTATTTTTATTCCCACAAGTGTCATCTAGCATCAGATGAAGGACTCACCTGTAGGTAATAACGAGTCCTATGATCACTTTAAGACAAACACACCCTGCTTAGTAATTGAAATATCTGATCCATGATAGTAGTATAAAATTTGAAGTGGGATTTAACCTAAAATCTTCCTTCCTCCACCAGTTTAGAACTATTTCCCTTAGCTGGTTGAACTGGTTTGTCCTTCTTAGGGTTCATAGTAGGGGAAGATGAGCAGTAAGATAATGCTGGGCACCACTGTTATTGTGCTTAAAGTCCCCTGGGTCAACCAGCAGTTCTAAATATACGTATAAATGTACTGAAATAAAGCCCATTATTCTGGACAATATGCACCAATTTGTTTTTAAAAAGCACTCTAACGAAGTCCCCAAAGAATTAACTGCTTAACCTGCAGTTTCTTTTCTCTAATGGGGAATACTTGTATTTCAAGTCCCTTTATAAATTCTTCGTCTCATCAGAATAAGTATCACACTCTTTGTAGGTTTCTGCTTTCTTTCACCTCTCTCCGTGCAGTGCTATGTTATGACCAGTTCAGAGGACTCCTTGAAAGCAGATTATCCTCATGCTTTCCAAGTTCATGTTGGACATCAATGATGAAAAGTTGGTAGCTTCCTGTAGGCCATAATAGCTTTATTTATCCCATAGAAATAGGCAAGTGCTACAATTTGTGAGTGGTAGAAGAATTGCTTTTCTTTCTTTTTTCTTTTTTTTCTTTTTTTGTTGTTGTTGCTGTTGTTGTCATTTTGGGGTGTGTGAGAGAGAGAATGTGTGTGTGTGTGTGTGTGTGTGTGTGTGTGTGTGTGTGCGTTTGGCAGAATCCATTTTTCAGCAAAACCCTGGGTCCAAGGCAAACACTTAAACATCTGTTATCCTAGAAAACTATAGCGATTTAGGGAATCTCAACATTCCCTTTATTGGATCTGCCACTGTAGCTAGCACTTTTCTCCCCCTCTAAGTATTTCTTGTGAAAACAAGATCACAGAAATCCTCAGTGTAGGAGTCACAATACTAAGCTTCTCAACTCTTCCTGGAAGCTTCCTCATGATTACAACTGATGAGGAGGAGCCGGGGTCCACCCTTCTTGGGGATAATAGCTCAAAAGTAGCTCTCACTGCAAGTGTCTCCTCTCCAAATCCACTCTTCTACTCCACATCCTGATGCAGTGTATCTTCTACTGGGAAAGGGTAGAAAGAGCTGTGGAACTGGTGAGTTCTGTATACTGTATCTGTCTTTGGAAATTCCTGTATATTTTGTCGTGAACTCAATTTTAACATCCTGTTTCAATAACTAAGCATAACTAGTGAAAAAGAGGAAGGAATCTCAAGCATACGTTCTGTTTGGAAGGACTACCAGAAATACAGCCAAATGAAAAATATGCCAGGGCCACATTTTGTGGTCATGGTTGCTGGTTGTTTTTGCTTAAATGGAAAGGGAGGCAGATTCATAGGTCAAAGTTTTAACTTGAAAGGAAAACAGTTATATTAACTAGGAACAACCCGGTGTGGGGCACTGTATAGAGTAGGCAATGTTTCTAACACTAATACATAAATGAACCTTTTGTAGAATTTTATTAAAATACAGATTGTGACTTGGTTGTCCTAAGCAGAACTGAGATTCTTTATTTTTAACAACATTACAGGTAATGTCCATGCTACTTTCTGGAACTTCAAGTTTCATATTCATGAAATAATGAAACCAATTTTATAAGATGATTATTATTCTGTTTTTTCAATAGGAAAGTTGAAGATAAATGAAGTTAACTTGTCCAACTGCACAAATAAATGATGGAATGGATGGAAAACTACCTTTGTCTTCCTCCCTTACGCTTTTCACTGGATGGCATAGCATTCCTGAAGTGTTATTATTGTTTTCAAGTTATAATCTTTCATCTGATGGAATAATAGTGTCAAATTTCTTTTTCCTCATAATTTGATTGAGTTCCTATTTTTTTAAAAAAAGTTGTTTACATCTTCTTATTTCATAGGCCAGAACTCAAACTCAATACCATTTACCAGCACATAGAGTATCTTGTAGTTGTTTAGTCCAAATCTAAATTGTAAAAATGTCAGTTTTAATAAGAGGTATTTTGTTCTCTGTAAAGCAATATAGGTTAATCTTTGGTTATTGCAGTTATAGTATGAATACATTTTTTATAGCATACATCGACCTCATTCATTTACAGTGAATTTGTACAGAATGCTAACCAAAAGACACCAAAGGTGAACCCCAAGAAAAAAGTGTGATTAACGTGGGCTTCTCCTGGAAAGATTCATACAACTACCTCACCCTGCAAATTTCAATTTAAAAAGATAACAATCTATACATAATTCACAAAATACTTCAATTATGTTGTGCTCACTTGGATAAAATACAAATTTAGGAGTTAATTATGCTCTTGTCAGTATCAACATGCGTACCCTTTTGCATGTGCTCCTATTGCTATGCAGATTGAATCTTGTAGTCTTTTTCTCTAAGTTTGTTTAAAACTCAATAAAGGAAGGAAGACAAAAGGACATGAGTCATGTGCTAACAGAAATAACAAAACAGCATTGGCCACAAACAATTTCCTGAAACCAGTATGAGAAGAAGTAAGCTATGTGAAAGAAAAACATTAACAAGTCACTCTGTGAAACAATAAAATTTCCAAATATAATTGAAAAGAGAAAAATCATTCCAAACTAAATATCCATTTCCAAACCTAAGGCAGCAAATAAAGAGGAAAGAAAACTCCGTCTTAAAACTTAAAAGAAAAAAGTTTGCTTTTACAATATGAATGAGGAGCTGTTAAGTAAAAGCAACAATGAAAATTAAAAAATTAGGCAAAATTCTTATTTTTAAACAAGTAGTATTACAATCTTTACACACTCGCTTCAATAGTTACATACTCTGGAGTTCATTGAACTTGCACTTTGAAAATATCTCTTTGGAAAGTACGGACTTTATTTGACCTGATGCCTCAAACTGTGCGCCCCTCCACAAAAATAGACTTAGAAATTTGAGCAAAGAGTAATAATTTGATGATACTATTTTTTGTATAATAGCACTGTGATTTTTTTCTTAAATCCTTAACATTTAGTGACACATACTGAGATATCTACAAATAAAATATTAGTTGTTGAAAATTTTCTTCAAGACTAAGAAAGAGAAAGTGAATAAAGATTTATGATCATAAACTGAAAATTACTGCAGTTATATGATAGGTCGAGGGGCTCCCTATGCTCTTCTATTTATATTTGTACATATCTGAGATTCTCCATATTCAAAAGCTTTAAGAGTTATTTTTTTAAATGAAAATGAAAATATTTTTGGAACATGGGGATTAATAATTGGGAATGTGGCCATGTGAAATATTACATAAATATTCAATTGTCTCAACAGCTGCTAAGAATCATCTTGCTAAAAGTCAGTGCTCTTCCTGGTTTTAAATATTTTTTAAAGTCTAGGGTAAAAATATCATGTTACTTTTTGCAAAAATATCAGTCTAAAATTAATAACACTTCTCAATTAATAAACTTTTAAACATGCCTGTGTATTAAAATCTGGAATGGACACAGGGGCTCCATAATTTCCACTATTATTTAGCATTTTTCTGGGAGTTTCAGATAATTACATAAAGTATAAAACAAGTTTTCAAAATTGGAAATGAGGTATAATATTCCACCCAGAAAATCCAATATAACTGAAAAGTTACTAGATTTTATAAGAAAGTTGAGCAGATTAGATAGATGCAAGATAAAGTAGAAACAGCAATTGCTCTTCAATATGACAGCAGTAGCCAGTTAAAAAGTAAGATAGACAAGAACATAAATATATGAATAAATAACTTCTTAAACAACTGTCCATGAACCATGAATATCTTAATGAGTTACTCATAAAATATTCTATGTTCATGGATGAGGAGATCCAGTATTATTAAATTGGTAGTCACTTTAAAATTTATAAATATGAAGCAATTACATAGACATTTCAAGACATTGTATTTTGAAACTAAATAAAATGTTTCTAGATTTAATGTAAGAGAATAGATGATGAAAGAATTAAGGAAATCTTGAAAAAGAAGGGTGACGGAGGAAGGGAATTTGTTCCTACCAAGTATTAAAATATGCAATAAAATGTTAACAATTTAAAAAGTATGGTACTGTCAAATATGTAAAAATCATGTCTGTAATAAATAACACTTTCTAAATGAGAAGTTGGAAATATTTGTTTGATGAGTAGTTCAGAAATAATTCAAAATGAAGAAAGTTAAATGTAAAAATTATTAACCTATATCATAAAATAGAAAAACTTAAGCAAATTTTCCAATCATGAGAGGAAAAAGACCTGAAAAACAAAGAAAAAGATTGTCAAATTTAAAGATTTAAAATATTTAAATGTTGTGAAAAAAGACCCCAGAAACTTAATTAATAAAAAACAAGACACATAAAGTACTTGCAAGATAAATCGATAAAAGTTATGAAGTGAACATTCCCAATACCTTTACTAATAAAAAAAGATTAAAAAAGCAAAGTACTTACCATTTTTCCAAATAAAAATTTTAAACAATAAGAATAGCCCATCATACAAATTTCGCCATTATGTTTTCTGAAATTAACTGTTCAGTGAAAAGTGATCTATCAGATCACAGTGAAAATAAATCTCCTACAAAATTCTGTCACACTGAAAACTTTTTTGCTTTTTTTCAATTTTTATTTTTTAATACATGTTTCCAGTGCATAATGGTTACTTTCTTTATAGGGAATTGGTAGATGTACATAAAACATCTAATTCTTTTTTTATCCCTTTCTCTTCCCTCCTTCCTCATTCTTTCCAACTCTTGGTTCCTTTCCCTTTTGCAAAAGATCTATCTCCTTATTACCGATGATCTTTTATTTTGCACTTTATTTACTTTGTGGGTCTCTAATATAAGAGAAACCATATAATATTTAGGTTTGTGTGTCTGGTTTGTCTCGCTAAACCTTATAGTCTCAACCAGTAGCAAGCAGAAAAAAATCTTTACTGTGGTTTCCCTAGAATGCCTGTTCTACCCTCTTAAATGATCCAGCCCCCTCTCTACATAAAAAAATAATAATAATAATTTCAAGACAAACTTCCTGAATCAGGATCTAGTACTTGTGTAGTCACTTCAGACAAATTAAAACATATTAATTTATATGATAAGAAATAGTAGACCACAGGAACACTTAGAAATCAAGCCTTTGCTATTATTTTAAGGGTAGAGAGTGTAGGCCTTGCTGGTTTCCTATCTTACCTAAATGTAAGTCTAGGGAGTGTCTCTAACATGCTTTTAACAAAATCATTTTTCCTGAAAACGTTTAACTTCACAGTGAAACTATGCTAATCTATAAACTGCCATTTTACTAATAAAAGTTACCTTCTGATCAACATTATGCTAATTTCCATATTAATTGCTAATTGAAAGATAAAAAACAAAAGCATTTGTATTAGTCTCCTATATAGTATCCTCTTCCTAATCAAATGTTTAGACTTTTGCACTGGTAATTAACACTTGTGTTGTTTCCTCACTTAACCTACAATACCTTTATATGGAAAGGGAATTATAGGCATTTAATATCAGTTATGTTTTCTTTCCTTCCATGTGATCTGTCCTATTCTTCATTTCTATGGATATGATTGGAAGTTCTACACAGTTGGTAATGTCCACAATTGAAGCTAAATTTCACTTAGATTCACCAATACGAATTTTGGTAAATCATAGCAAATGGCCAATTCTTGAAGCCAAAAGGAAATCCACATTCTGTACAAAGTGGCAATTATTTCTCCTTATAAAAATTGTTTGCACACTGCTGAGAAAGATGATGCTACTTTCAAGTATTTGATGATAGTGTAATGTTTCACAACCTCAAACATTTAATACCCTTACTTCATTGCTTTCTGAGCCAAAGAGAGTTAGAGGATAGGCTTTGGCAAGGTCCTCTGCATTGTTTATAATGCCACAGCTATTTGGCAATGATACCTGCCCATCCCCTCCCCATAGCAGGCAGCTGCATCTCTGCCAATGGCAGTCCCTGGGGAGAGGAACTTGTACTTCAAAGGTCTTGGTGCGACTCATAAAAGATCAGGGGGAACTGACCCAAGCCAAGATGAGGGTCATATATTTGGCAGTTATGTTTGGATATGACAGTGTAATAATCCATAGAAATGCAGGATTAACTGAGAGGAAGTCTGGATTCAATAGTCTCAGAGCAGACTAAAAATAAATATAAAAGATAACTGAAAATCCCCAAGTGAAAAGAGTATATCCCGCCCATCATAGAAGAAAGGATACCAAGCAAATAGTGCTATTCTGTATGCAAAGAATTGATCACAGATGATAAAAATGTTAACTATCCACAGAAGGAAAATGAAAATGTGAAGGAGAGTTTCAGCCACATGGTGAAGACCTGGGCGTGGCAGCGGTGTGGCACATCGGTATGAAGAAAGACTCAAGGGCTTCACAGGAAACCACACCAGAGACCAGCTGCAAACCAACCACAAGTTTCAGACTATCTCAAGGAAGATCTGTCAGAATCGCCACCAAAAGAACTGTCCTTGGGGTCTATGTCAGAGCTCTCTGTAGCCCCCAATTGTCTGTTCCAGTTTTCTTCACAAATACACAGCCTCCTCTCTAACCCTCCCCACTTGGTCCCATCCCAGTTCTCCTAGATGTGGTCATGTGTTTCACAGTAGTGAGAGATACTCAGAAGTGATGTGCACTACCCATGCACGAAGAGCTATACACTTTGCTCCCATTTTTTTCCTTGCTGAGAGACATGGAGATAATATTGCCAAGGACCATACTCTAGGGATGGAGGTGGGGGAATCTGGATAGAACGCAGAGATTTGATGAACTCATGCAAATTCTGCATTAAAACTCTTGACCACTGGACTTATTTGAAGAAAAAACAAAACCTTGTGCTTTTAAACTTTTTTCATTGTCGCATGTCTCAAGTCTAATTCTAATTAAAGTTAAAATTTCAGCTCTACACTTACCCTTAGAAAAACTATACACTATCTGAATGAACTTTGCTCTTACAAATTTGCAGTCTTATTTCTTGCCCTTGCCCTCAGTTCTCTCGGTCCTTTTCCTCTGAACCCAGACATTTACTCAAATATAGCCTAGCTGTCTCTATCATGATTACAACTTAATATAATTTGGGCTAAATACCTTTCCATAACCCCAACATAGTTTCGATAAATACCTGGGTTAATACATCTGTATTCTTTACCCCATATCTTCACCTGTTTTGTTTTTCAACATTTTCTGGAATAAACATTTAAATAGCCTCTTTAGAAAAGTGCGTAGGAAAAGATTTCTGAAAGTCTGAAAATAGACATAGTTCATCATCACACTTGATTACCACTGTGGTCAAGTTGAGAATTTTTCCACAAAGCTTTGAAGGCACTGCTCCATGGCCTTAATCAGGCAGTGCTGTTGGTGTGATAGATGACGTCTATCGGATTCATTTTAGTGAATCATAAATATGACACATCTCTTATGCTCAAACCAGAAACTTTATACACTTTTAGAATTTCCTGTGTTCTTAAATTTAGGATATCTGATACTTGTATTGGAATGTTCTCCTACTTTTTTCATTGCTAGCCTCCTCTCTTTCATCTTTCTTGCTACATTTTCTAAAAATCCTGTTAGGCTTATTTCAGATTTTCTGGATTCAGTCTCTATATTTCTAATTTTTCTCTCAGTTAGTCTCTCTCTCTGTCTCTCTCTCTCTCACTCACTCTCTCTCTCTGTCTCTCCCCCTCCCTCCCTCTTTCTCTCTCCCTCTGTCTTTGTCTTGTTTTATGGTTTTCTTAATTTTACCTTCATAATTATCTATGGAACTTTTGCCATTTTGTCTTCAATACAAAGGAACTCATTTTTATTCTCCATTATTCCTTCAATGTAGTTTCCTATTCTTATTTTTGGAGGTAATGCCATATCCTCTCAGAGTTTCACAAGGAAGATAATGAGCTTCTTAAATTTCTTCTTTTTCTCGAATTGCATGTGTTTCTTTTGAAGTGAATAGTTTCATTTACTTTGTTCTTTCATGCTGCAAGTCCTATTAAATTTTTTTTTAAATCTTTGGCTATCTTTTTGTAAAGAAAAGTAATGGACACAGTTGATATTCTCAGGTACAAAGTACAAGTCTCCTCTGCTTTTCTGTATTTGCATTCCATGGTGAGGTCTTTCAGAGGAAGATGGGTAGATCTTGTCTACTGACCAGGCTCATATTAGGGTAGGTATGAAGATTGGGCACTTAGGATGGAGGAGAACAGAACTTCAAAGACTCAGAGTGAGGACAGCTGATTTTATACCTGCTGCTCTGGTCTCTTCTCTAAAGAGGCTTTAGGACTGTTTTAGTGTTATTCCTCTTCCTGTTTTTTCACTTGTAACTTCTACGCTAGACTACCTAGTAATGCATGGGCTTCATCTGTACTTTTAAATGATTTTTATACTACTATGTAAAAATGTTGTTCCCTTAGGGGGAAAACTGCTTAAACACCTTTTAAGTGTACTTTTTTAAAAACAAAGAAGTGAAATAAGCTCTCTGATAAGCTGAAAATAAATATCATCAAGGGTGCCATAATTTGTTATGATTGATACCTAGCAGTCAAAGGAACCCATCCTGAGCCAGGGGAGCAATAGCACATGTGAAGTCTGAAGAAACTGGTCCAGATGTGTGAAAAAAGGCATCAGAACATCAGTTCTCAGACTGAAAATCACATGTTGCAGTCAGGGACATATTTAGGACTTTGCTAGTTACAAAAGTCCACTGAGTTTTCATAAACACACTATAAGGTTTGTAACCAAAGCCACTGGAGTAGGTTATGTAATGAATGACAGGATCATCTTGACCTGAGTATCATTTCTTCATATTGTTTGGAGAGATTATTGCAGGAGTCATTTGAACTTGATTTCTCCCAAAAAGACTATGAGATTGAAAATAATTATATCTCTAGTTTTAGAGTTTCAAACTTTGAGGGTATAATTATATTCTGTACAAAAAGAATATAATCAAAAGCACAGAATTAGATTGACTTCCTATAATTTCTATGAATATACACACAACTCCCTGCAAATGCGGTTTATTTTAATATAAGTCTATGGTTTATTTTAAGGCTCCTCTTCCCTGCCATTTCCAAATTTAATGGAACTCATTCACCTGGAGCAGTGACTCATTTATACTCACTGATAAGCTGTCCTATGGTAAATGGTCATCTTCAGAGTGATTAATGAAAGACCATATCCCTCTTTCCATCTCTGGCACATCTCTCAGACATTGTTCTGTGTTGCTACAAGAGAAAGAAAGAAAGAAAGAAAGAAAGAAAGAAAGAAAGAAAGAAAGAAAGAAAGAAAGAGAAAGAAAGAAAGAAAATGGCAGAATCCTATGAATTCTATTAGTTCTTGAATTGGTCAAGTAAGAAATTTTCCCTTACTGGAACATTAATGAAGTTCAAACTGAATACAGGATGCCCAACAAACAACTCATCTTTCTCTTTTTTTACAATTGAGATATAATTCATGTATTATATAATTTAGCCTTCCAAATTATACAATTTGGTGATTTTTACTGTATTTGCAAATTGCAGGCATCATCACTAATTCATGACCATTTGCATTACCCCAAAAACTAGGAGGTAGTAGTCACTCCTTAATTGCCCACCCCCCATCCCTGGCAACCATGAATCTATTTTCTGGATGTTTCATCTAAATGTAATCATATAATGTAGGTTTTTGTTTGTTTGTTTGGTTGGTTGGTTGGTTTTTATTTGATTGGCTTCTTGCTTTCCTTAGTGTATCAATTAGGTTTTCCATTACTGGCACTTAATACCCAACACCCACAACTTAAAGAAAGAGAAGCTTGATATGGCTCAAGGTTTCAGGGAATTCAGTCCATGTTCTGCTGGCTCCAAGTGAGAAACACCATGCAGAAGGGAATGACAGAACACAGATGCTTAGTTCATCATGGTTGGGAAATAAAGCATGGGGAACATTACCATAGAGAAAGAGACCAAGGACCAGATTTAATCCCCAAGGACCAAATTTAAGCCACCATGACCCACCCAGACACACCCAAAAGTGTACTTCACTTCAAGCCTGTAGGGCTAACACAATCAAGCTTAACCATCACAGTACAGTGTTGCCAAGGTTCATCTATGTTGTTTCAGGTATCAGTATCACGTTCCTTTTTGTTGTCAAATATTTCTTTGTATAGATACCTTACTTATTCTTTCATTAGTTGAGTATACTTTAGTTCTTCTACCTTTTGGTTATTATAAATAATGTTGCTTTGAACATCTATGTATAACTTTTTGTGTGGTCATATTTTAATTTCCTTTTAATATATATGAAGGGAATTTCTGTACCACATGGTAATTCTGTTTATTTTTTTAAAGAATTACTTCTTTTTTATAGGTTTTTTATTTTATTGTATCTATTGAATGGAGTAATTTTCTTTTAACATTTCTTAAGCGAAAGAAATTCCAAGCAAAAATCTGTCTCTTTAGGACAGAATTCTGCAGAGGATGATATTTACTTTTTTTTTTAAATCTGGACACCAGAATCATGACTGTGTTATATAAAAATGACTCATTCTTTTTGAATGTCTGTAAGTAATGATACAAGAATGAGTTCTTTGCCGTAGGCTTTTATAAGGACTGAAAAAGATCACTAGAACATGTTTAAATCCCTACTTAGAATTTGAATACGTTACTTTGAAGTGAAGATTACAGTTTACCACTTTCATGCACTTATTTATCACAAAGTCCAAAAAGTATACAAAGGAGTCCTATTGCCAACTTTAAATTCTTTCACATGGGAAATGCAACAATCCTTTTTCTAGAACAACATAAAATAATCTGTTCTGTCTGGATTTTTTTAAGACGCTGCTAATAATTCTCGCTTTGTCTTTCTTGTCCTGAGCCATTTCCCCAGGGGTCTTATTCTCTATGTCTACTCTTTCACTTGCTTAGGTTTCACCTTAAGTGCCAAAAATGTCATGAGAGGATTCCCCTTATTAGGCCTACAAAACTCTTGTTAATTTCAGAAATGCCATTCACATTCCCAGCATGGCACTGAAGCTCTGTCCCTTTCTCTCTGTGGTCCTCAGTCCTGACCACTCGATGATGAAAGGTAGTCTGCTGATGAGAAGCATGGTATCTAGAATTTGAACCCAGCTGAAAACATCCTCTACATAATCAAAATACAAGTGCCGAAGTGCTTCCTGCGTGACATCATGAAACTCACCCCTGGCTGCTACAGCTCAGAAGTGAAATCACTACTTGTTCATTTTGTACTGTTTCCCCTCCCTAGAAGAACTCATAAAATTTACCTTTTCTACATGATCAAAACCAGAAGATCTTTAAGACTAATGCAGAGGAAAAAAATTTTAAATGCTTATAGATATTTTCCCACCTTTGTTCTCCTTTCATTATCAATGCATAGGTGATTTTTTTTGTTTCATGAGGCATCAGTATTCTTAGCTTGAAGTCAGTGTCTAATGAGTGATTGATATCAGGTAAAGGAGGAGAACTGTGCCTCCAGTCCTGCTGGAAATGTGTTTTCAGGGAAAAAGAAAGGAGTCTCCCCTCTCTGCTATATACTGAAAACTGAATGTATGCTTATGTCTGAGATCAATAATAATTGTAAGGTGGAAGGAATATCTGAAAAATTACTATGAATTATATTGTTGCTGCTATTTTATGTTTTGTTCATACAGCAACACCAAATGGACTTCGCACAATATCTTTTTTCAATTTTAGGTTAGCTGTTTTGCTCCGTTATCATAGGGAGTCAGTTACTTTAGTGACATCTACAGGCACTTTCGGAGAAAAGCATCCTCAACTCCCCTTTGTAAGGGGAAGGGCTCACCCTGGGCCCAGTCAGGAATCCTTGTATTTAGAGACTTGGGTAATGGACTTTGCCTCAATCATTTGAATCTGAAAATATATCAGTTTGTCTCAAAAACATCCCACTGAAACTCTATTTGTCCTGTGAAAACTTCATATTACCATTTGGGTTTAATAGTGAACAATGTAAACGCATTCAACTGGTTCATTTGTACCTCATTTCCCTCACTTAAATTCATAAATTGTGCCGTTATAGGACTTGACTGAATAAGAGGTGACTGCTGAAGTCTGTCTTTCTCTCTCTCTCTCTCTCTCTCTCTCTCTCTCTCTCACACACACACACACACACACACACACACACAAGTACACACTCCTACCTACCTACTTCCCACTCACGAGGTTCTAGAGTTACAGAAACTTGTGTGGCCCTGCTCTGAGATACTCACCTGTGAATGTGGAGTTAAAATTCTTGAAAGTGGCCTCGCTTGCCAGAGTCAAAAGACCACACAACGCCACTGGGTTCATTGACCTTAAAGAGCTTCACCCAAAACAGGCTGTCACTTATAGCTGGGTGACCCCACCCAAGCAAGCAAAACTGTAGAGTGACAAATGCCACTCGAGCAGTCAAGCAGCACAGAATGGAGGAGTAGCCAGAGTGCAGCAGCAGAAGGGAAGTGTGAGGGGCTAGAGATGAGAGGCGGGCATTGATGAAGTAGAAGCCCACAGTGGCGCCCTAATAGAGAAAGGGCCCACCTTCGAAGACTGCATGACAGGGAGCCCTTGACATTCAAGTAAGATCCACAAACAGCACCACTAAGTGAATAAAAATAATTTTCCTTTTAGGTTTTGTTCCCCTGTGCCATCCAGCCCTGGAGGATCCAGAGGAAAAGGATAGCAAGTCAGGAAGGTTTGTGGCAAGAAATAAAGAAAGAGAGAAATAGAGAAAGAGAGAGAGAGAGAGAGAGAGAGAGAGAGAGAGAGAGAGAGAGAGAGAGAGAGAGAAAGAGACTCACCTTACCTTCCCAAGGTCCAAGGGGGAAAAAGTGTTACACTGGGCATCAGAAGTTCAGTTCAAATCAGGCTACACTTTTATTACCTGAAAAATGAAACTAAAAGTGACCAAAAAATAACAAGTATAAGGAAGGAATATCTGAGAGTTAGTAAATGATGTAAGAGAAGCCAGGAATGGCGGCACGTGCCTGCAATCGCAGTAGTCGGGAGCCTGAGGCAGGAGGATCACAATTTCAGTGCCAGCCTAGATTACATAGCTATGTAGCCAGATCCTGGGGTGGGGGGCATTGTAGGAGATGCAAAGCTATTTTCTAACTTTGTTTTACTAACCCAGCCCATTTAGTTAGTCCAATTGGGATTTTACTTTCCTTAAAAAGATATCCTTACCTTTGCTTTTCCTCAGAAAGATATTGTGTTTTTTTAAAATACCTTTATTTCTTAGTGAATAACCCAGCTAATATCAGGAAAACCTTGAGTGAAAAAAATGAGGTATTTTTGTCATTGTTAAAAATTCAGAAAAATATTCCAAATGGTGTAAAATACACATTTGCGTATTTACAGTTTTCCTCATAACACAGAACAATGCCCGCCGTCTATGAGAATAGAAAACCTTAGGGACGGTTAGCTTGCCCCTTCCTCAGACTTTTGATCTTCCAACTCTCCTTCTCCCCATAATGAGATTTTTAAAGTCTGATCTCAATAAAATCATCCTGAAGTGACTGACTTATTTCTCCTTGCTGGAGTCTCTCATGAGTCCCCACCCCTCGTCTCAGGAGGAAGTTCCCATCGCCAGAAAGCGCTGCTGTCTCCAGAGGGCTTTCTTCGCAGACTGTCTTTCAGGCTGACTTACACTGATCAAACACTGAGATTTTGAAAGTTCACAAATATTTATGAAAAGGATTTAGAGATGCTTAGTTTTTATAGTTGCCTGTTGATGGAACTGCCACATCAACTGCCTAAAAAATAAAAGCATTACTCGTCAGAGAGAAACACATAGAATGAAATACAAAAGGGCCACTCGTAAATGACACAAACCCAGGGGGCAATGGAGGAAGGGTCCAAGGATGGGTTGCTGGAATCATTTTTCCTTCCCAGGCAGGACACAGTATGCCACAGGGTAATGGGACACAGGTATAGGGTAGGGAGGGCTTTCAAGAACTGACTGACTGATAACAAGCACCCGGAAGTGGTGATAGGCGTCATTCTAATGTCCACTTCCTTGTTCCCTGCCACACAGGATACCTGGCCACACTACTGTGTCAGCCAGCAACTATCTCTCCCGTCTCACCAACCTCTCATTATCCATTAGGACTCAGACACCCATCCAGATTCAAGTGCACAATGAATGCAGAAGGAAGGAAATCTTACGTGTGCTTTTTTCCCTCCTTAATTTATCTAGGTAGAAAATTCACCCTTTACCACCATGAGACAAGATTGCAAGAGGCCAGTCCAGTGCCCAGTGGAGGGGGCAGAGCAGGACTGGAGCACTAGCACAGCTCTGCCCTGGCTGGGAGGGGAAATATTGATGACACGAATATGTACAGCTGTCCACCCCAAGCTCTTCCTCCTTCCATCCACTCACTCTGTCCTTCAGTCATCCTGAACACCTTCTTAAAAAGTTCCTCTAGGGAAAATAACAGTCACCATCCTAAACCAACTGCACTCATCAAAAGTATCACCTTCGCCAACATCACTGTCTGGGCAACGTAAACTCATAGGGAAGAGCAATGTGGACTCTTCGGAATACAAGCATTGAAGAAAGTAGAATTCATAGGCCAAAATTAAAATGTGAAAGCAAGCTTATAAAACATCCTCAAAGAAAATAGAGGATACTAGAAACATAAACCGGAGAGTTAGTTGAAAAAGTAGAGATGCTACTATGAAAATACAAGATTAAAAAATAATTATAGATTGATAAATAAATTAATAGATTGATCTTCAATTGATTTTCTATTATAGTAGACATAACTGACATAACCTTATAGCCAAAAGGTTAAGAGGAAAAAATTCCCAAAGATGTTCATATTGTATTTCCCGAAGAATTACTAAATTCATTTTAAATAGCCCTCCATCCACTACAGTCTAACACAATCTCTTTTCAGAAAACTATTTATTCTTCCTGCTCAAGTCATAGTCGAACTACCCTCACCTCCAATTCAACTTACTAAACTGAAGACGTAACACACCAAGACCTGGCATCTGTATTCAGACAGAAGTTTGCTTCTGTTCCACCTAAGATTTCAGGTTGGTGGTGAGTGTCTGTCTACATTTGCATAAATGAGGTGTCAATCTTGGGGATTTGCTCCAGCCCAAGATGGTTTGACCTTCAAAGGTGATGACATTTTCACTTCTGGGAATTGAAATAACCAGTAATCAAAAGGTCCTATCCCTCCCACAACCTCCAGAATATGTCATATACATTAGTAAATGAATAATAAAAGTAAATTCCTTTCCAAGAGGAGCTTTGTTACATAGAATGAGATTTGGCATGTTCACAAAATCACTTATAAAAGGCTTTTCCCTAAAAAATTAAACACAATGGACAGCTGAAAGAATTCGAAATATTCGTTCCTTTTCTAAAAAAAATACTAGACACGTGTTCTTATATACTGTTCTGGTAGAGGAAAACAATCTGGATTGAGACTACATCCAAGTTCTACCTGTAGCCTCAGTACTCATTTGAGATACCATAATAGGGTCTCACAGTGCCGCTACCCAGTACTATCAGTATTGTTAAGAAAAGCTATTTGAATTACAAAATATTTTTCCTGAAACTACAGAACTTGAGGTTATACTCCCAAAACTGTGGCAACAGGTAAGATAAAAAGCATGAATTCCAGATCAAAAATGGTACATTGATTTCCCTCACATTACAAATGTTTATTAAATACCTATAATAAGACGGACATGTTTTACACAGGAAATCAAAATCCTCATATTCATGAAAATAATTTTGGTCATTTGGAAGAAAGAGTTCAGGGGAGGAAAGTCAGATTAATTGAGTTTAAATCACAGGTCTAATATTCCAAGCCAATTGCACTGGCTTTCACTGCGGTTAGCTGTGATCCTCCGTTCGCAGGTAGCTCCTTAAACATGCAGATGTCTTCCTCCAGAGAAACCTTACAGTGTACTGGAAAAGTACTGGAATGCATGTCTTGTATAAGAAATCTCTAGAAAGTGTGACTCTGATTCAGATTTCATGTTGTCCTCCTGTTTCATTTCACAGTAAAATACAATTTATAATCTGTGTTTATATCTGGCTTTTGCTATATGTGAGAATGTGGGTAGCAGAAACCAGTCAGCCTTGTGATGCTTCTGCTAATAAGACTTTTAAAATATGTATGAACTATATTTGGATGATTTATGGTTCTGGGAGAAAAAGGAGAAAATCAGGATTTAATTAGTCTGTGGGTTGAGCAACATCAAGGACTAATAATTCTTGCAGAAAGAGATGATTTCCTGATGGCATCACTCATTTTAACACAGAGATATAAAGAGTCACTACAGTCTTCAGCCATGCCCAGGAGAACAGGGAGGCAGCCCCGGCCTCACTCACATCAGCGAAGGTGGGCTTCAGTTAAAGATGTTCAGACTGGCTATTTAAGGTATTCAAACTTATATGGTTGGCCTCAAAACTCCTTGGTTGGCTATGATCTTAATTTCTTTTTTCTTTTTACTTTTCTTTTTTTTTGTACCTGGGTTCGAACTCACAACCTCAAGCACTTGCCAGGCAGGCACTTATACCACTGAGCTAAATCCCTGGCTCCTGGCTTATGATCTTAAAATTAATCTTTCTAGTAACTAACAACATTAAATAATTAAAAAGCAAACCAAGTTTTTCAATGGAAACAATTTAGATACAGAATTACCTCTCCTAGATTTATTTACATACCTGAAAATGAAGACAGAAAGCAATTAAAAAAATAATAATTCAGGTAGGATAAGGATTTTTGCCCTCTACAATTACCTGACACACTTCTCCACGGAATTACAATCCAACCCTGACAAGAAGAAACAAAAGCACGTATACGATTTTGGAATATGCCTATTACTTGGCCTCAAAGAATTCATTAAATTGAGGATCATGACATCAGTGTCAAAAATGATAACACGTACTGATAAGAAGATATTATAGTTGATTTTAACCAAAAGACCAAGAGAGGATTAAGATACAATGTACCAATTCCCTGCGATGAATGTATTCCTTACATAACACAAATCTATTAATAAATATAATAAAATCTATGATAACTCCAAAATACTGGGGCTTTTAGGGACATATCATGACACACACAAAGAAATAGTTTATGGTTATCCACAAAGAAATGCAAAGACTAAATGACATCATAGGGAAGGTGTACTAAGCACTTTAAATCCATGTAATCCTACAAACATAATCCAGGAAAAAATAAATAAAACACTCTTCAGTTCATTTTCTGAATTTAGTGGTTAAAAGTTGATCCCAAAAAGCCAAAGTATCTAACAGAAAGGAAAATTAGACCTGAAATCATTCTTGAATGTAACTGTACCTAAATGAAATATGAGCATGTGGCATCCATGTAGACAACTAAAAAAGGTGTTTTCCAAGCATCTGTAAGCAGACCAAGAGACATATTTTTAAAACGTGAATATTTCATGTAAAAGGTGTAACCAAAAAGAACTTGGGTCACCAAGTGAATTAATCCACCAAAATCATTTTTTGTCAGTATTATAAATCTGTGGTTGGATCCTGATAAAGAGAAACATAAAGGATCAGATTACCACTTAGTTAGTTTATTTTGAGCAATAAATGATTCCATGCATGCAGTGCATGTACAATGGGGCCTGAAGGAGCTGGGAGTGGTGACGCACGCCTGTAATCCCAGCACTCAGGAGCAGATCCCCACAAGTTCAAGGCCAATCTGACCTGCAAAGTGAGTTCAACCTGAAATGCATAGTGCAACCCTGTCTCAAAAAGCCAAAAAGAAAAATAAAAAGGAATGGGACCTGACACATACTAAATGCAAACTATTGTTTTTCTAAATAAATAAATAAAATGTCTTGGTATCTAAAACGAAAACAGATCAGACTACAAATTAATAATTTGAAGAATAATAAAAATGACTAATTTGAGTCAGACGTGGTGGCACATGCCTTAAATCCCAGCACTAGGAAGGCTGAGGCAGGAGGATTGTTGTGAGTTCCAGACGGGCTTGGGTTACAGAGTTCAAGGCCAGCCTGAACTGCAGAGTGGGTTCAATCCCCAGTACCAAGAAAAAAAAAAAATAGACTAATTTGAAGTAGAAAATCATACATATATTTTTTGCAGGGGGTTGGGGGGAGATATATGATATGTTGCCACAGGAGAATGCCTTTTCTCAAAAAGCTTAGTGTTTTATTATCAACATTGTTCAGTCTCAGCTACGCATATTGGTTCGGTGACCTGAGTCTAAGTTTCACAATATAACCTCTGGCAGCTACTATGCCTAAAAGGATAATCAGTGACTAAGAACAAAACACAAGTGTCTACTCTGGACTTGCTACTAAATGCTAACAGAGAATTTTGCCAACTTGGAGGACTTGATTATTCAAAGTCTAAACTAATGACAACAAAGATGTACTGTGAATTTATTAAATGCTGGATTCTAGATTAAGAACTTGATTCCTATCATTGCCTTTTAATCTCATAGTGTAGATGTGTCTGATAAATGCCTACATATAAATTCTGATCACATCATTTTGCTTTCTGACCCAGCATTCAAAACGTCATACAAAAACGTTTGACAAGAATATTCAAAGGACTGTGTGTATAGCAAAAAAAAAAAAAAGGAATCCCTCTAAATGTCCAATAGTGGAAAATTCCACCCTAGGATAAGATAATAGGTAGCCACAGAGAGGGTCTCAGCTCCAGCATTATCAACATTTTGGGCTACGTCAGTATGGGGTCTGCTCTTGCGCTGTAGGATATTTAGCCATACCCATAACTTCTATCTAATAGATACCAGTAACAAAAGCATTTCAGACATTGCCAAATATCCCCCAGGTATGAAAATTGTTTCTGGTTGAGAAACGCTATTACAGAATATTTATTGTCATGGGAAAATGCCCACAGTGAGCTAAAAGATGGAAGAAAGAACCTACAAAGCATTTTGACAAGTATGCCTGGCTCCCTCCCAACCCCCTTCTCATCCCAGCCCCTCTCCACATACCCCCTACACTCTTTTTGAAAATGACTAAAAGAATATTCATTGAAACATTATTAATATAAATTATGACTAGTGGTAAGATTATAGGTTTGTTTTTGCATTTTTTCATATTATCCAAGTTTTCTGAGTTAAATTTGAATTCCTTTTATCATCAGGAGCAAAATGAATGGCCTGTATAAGCATCAGGCAAAGACCTCCAGCATCAAAATAACAAGGTCTGCTTCTGCTTCCTAAACTGAGTCAGTGACTAAGTATTGCAGTGTAATTACTGAAATATCTTTTCAAAAGGGGCTTCCCTCCCTGCCACACCGAGTCCCCAGCTGAAGAGCTAAGGCAGGGCAGAGACACAAAGAATGATCTCTTTGCTCACCAAGTCCCCGTCGCTAAGCCCGACCATTGGTCTAGCTGTTCAGTATCGTTTGAAAACTTCAGAATCCAGGCAGAATAACCCTGATTTGTTTGACGCAAGTAAACAGAAAACTAGCATTCCTGTGGGACTGTACTTAACAAATTTACTCAAAAGGGGTATTTGTGTGTGAAGCAAGTGGAGAGAAACTAAGAGGTAGTCACTTAAGAAGCATTTGGGTTTGAATATCACAGGCGCCGTTTCACTTCCCCCACGTGCCACATATATTTCAGTTTTCTCTCTTGTGTACACACACATTTCCAGAGAAATCTTTAGTCAGCAATAAGGCTATTTGAAGAAGCAAGCCCGAATGGAGAAGGACTCAGTCATGACTTGGAGAAGAAGCATGGCCAATAGGGTCATTTTATGGATCACCTTTTCTGTGGCACTTGAATGTGATATTCCTGGATGGAGGGTAAAAAGGAGACGATATGAGAAAAGAGAAGCAAAGAAACAATAGAGTCTAACTCTGCCTAGTTTCCAGGCGACAAGGCTTGGCCCCAGCACTGACACAGAGCCAGCTGTAAATGAGTTTTTCAAAACCAATTCACTAGAATAAACCATTGTATTCCGCAATTCTATCTAAATGTAAATCTCCAAAAATAGTCTCCAGATATAAAATATTTACTCAAAACTACCCATGTTTCTACAGAAGGCAGCTGTGAGAAGCTGTGGTGATGCTTTCTTCTGAGATAACCTTCCAAATCTAGGATTTTTAGGCAACATGACTAACTATTTTCCACTGCTGTACTTATTTCCTTTTTAAGGAAAACCTCCTGTGGCTATTATTATTTTTAAAGTATTTTTTACTTATCCATATAAACGTAGAAGTACTTTGAACCCATGAGGAAGACACATGTGTCTTGGACCCATGTTACTTTTTAAAGACATGCTAGAAGACGGTCATAATTATCATAACACACTGGGATTTGATAGCCCTAAAGATTCTCGATATTACAGAATTCTCGAGGCTAGTTCCTAACAAACATTGGGAAGCTTGCCAGAGGAGCTTATCGATAGCTGAATGACATGGAGGATAATTATGTCCCTGAGCTCACTGACCAAGGGAAGATCATTCCCTGGAGGAAAGAGATGTCAAATGTTGCGCTTGGTTTTGGGTTGGTTGCTTCTTGGGTGGAGGAAATGCAGAGAGGGATGAGAGAAGAAGGACTAAAGCTGAGAAGAATCAGTAAAAAGAATGTATTTTTTCAAAATGCTGTTACGAGGCCAAGTGGTTCTCAAGGGAGCCAACTCATTAGCCTGTTCCTTCTTAAAGAATTCAACATGGAGATGAACACAAAAGATGCTCTCTCCATCTGCCAACAGAGACAAATTTTTTTTCTCTGCCAAGTTTAAAGAATAGAATTAAACTCATTAAACATTTCTAGATCTCACTTCCATCCCATTCTGATTTTTGTTTCCAGCCTGGATACTATGACTTTTTTTTTCCTTTTTAACTATGGAATACTGAATGTATTTAATTTAACTTTTTTTTTTCCATATGGGGATTGAACCCAGGGCCTTCAAACTAAGCTATATCCCCAGGCCTTTATTATTTTTTTGCTACAGGGATTCACTAAGTCACGAGTTGCCAAGGCTGAGCTCCAACTTCCAATCTTCCTGCTTCAGACTTCCAGAGGGCTGGGAAGACAGACATACACCACTACAGGTGGCTAATGTAACCTTCTTGACAGCGCCATGTAGACTGGGTAAAGAGTGTACAGAAAAGCTACTGGCAGATTGACTGGATTAAGAGACTATGAGAGCTTCCTTGCTGTGCACGGGACCCAGCCAATCGGTCCCGCGATCCTGCACGCCGCGAACCTCAGGGAAACGCCGGCCAGCCGCGCAGGACACAGAGGTACGCAGCCCAGCCCAAATCAGCCCAGGAACCCAGAGCTGCTCACCGGGGAATTGAACATCATAGCTGCAGGGACCTGGAGAGCTTGGGCCCCCGCCCCCCCA
>RJWM01027560.1:0-26768 GCA_004363535.1 Dasyprocta punctata
AAAAATCAAAGAGTTAAACCTTTAATTCTTTACTACAGACATAAAGGAAAGAGTGCAAAACTGGAGAAAATGGCAACTCCCCTATAACGTTTTAAAAAGAAGAACAACATAATCTTTTCTTTTTTTCTTATTTTATCTTATCTCTTCTTTCCTTTTCTTAAGCATACCTCTGACTGGTGTGTATTGTGTAGACGACAGGGAGACAGAGGACAAAGAGTGACACCAGTGAGGATGCGCTCACCATAACTGCGTGTGTGCTGCTGTGACTCGGCCCACCATGGTAACAGCAGTCAGACGCCAGGTGTTTTGAAGGCAGACTGAAAAGAATTGACTGACACTTCAGACTTGGCGTTGAAAGATGTCCAGGCCAGCATTAAGGCACTTGGCTCCAGCAACTGGATGAGAGAAGCTACCATTCATGAAGATGAGGAGGGCCCAAGAAGGTGCAGGCTTGAAGCTGAGAAGGAACGAATAGAGGTGGAGGGTGGTATTAGAAAATAAGAAGGAAACCTGAAGTCCAATGGTGGAAGGCTTTGACTCTGGATTCATGAATTTGGCCTTGTAAAGTTGTAAAATGTCATAGAGAAGGAGAATTACACATTGAAGACTGTGATTTCAGAAAGTAAATCTGATGAAAGCATAAAGGAGCAAATAAAATAAGCAGAAGCCGGGCTTGGTGGCTCATGTCTTTAATCCCAGCACTCGGGAGGCTGAGGTAGGAGGAGCATTGTGAGTTCGAGGCCAGCTTGGGCTACAACGCGAGCACAAGGCTGGCCTGAGCTACATAGTGCGACCCAGCTTCAAAAAACTAGGGCCGGGAGTTTGGCTCAGCGGCTTAAGCATCTGTCTGGCAGGCGTGAGGCTGTGAGTTCGATCCCTGGTGCCGCAAATAAAATAAAATAAAATAAGCAGAGATGAAAAGCCTCTTCTCGTTTTAGGTGTCAACTAGGAGGCTGCAGGTGTCAAGGTGAGAAGATATGTACCAACTATGGCAGCAATGAGTACTTGGAAATCTAAACAGCACAGAGACAGAATTTAGTAATTGATTATAAGTGGGGTACAAGGAAGTGGAAAAAGTCAAATAAAACTCTAAGATTTTGCATTGACAGAAATGGAAGAATGGTTTTACATAGATATGTATTACCCCATTTCATGCCTCTATAACAGATTATCTGAGACTGAGTAATTTTTTGGAGGTTTTTTTTTCTTGAAGTAAGATCTTGCTATATAGTTCATTCTGGCCTTGCACTCTCTATGTACCCCAGGCTGGCCTCAAACTCATAGTGATCCTCCTGCCTCAGCCTCCTGAATGCTGGGATTATAGGCATGTACCACCATACTCGGCAAAGGCTGAATAATCTATAAAGAGCAGAAATTTATTTCACACAGTTCTAGAGACTGAGTAAAACAAGATCAAGGCAGATTTTGGTGTCTGGTAACGGGGTCTCAGTATCTCAGATGGCGTCCTGAATGTTGCATCCTCTGAAGTTGAGAATTCTGCTCCTCACCTGGCAGAGAAGAGAAGAAACCCCTCTCACAGTGCAGACAAACCCCTTTTATAGTAGCATCAACCCACTCATGAGGGTGGACCCTCCCAATACTGCTACATTAGCGATTAAAGTTCAACACAAGCTGTGTAGGGACCAAAAACACTTAAACCATGTCAACTTTTAAATTCCTTAGAAGTGAATCCTTGAATCACTTATCCCACTCTGACCACTAAGAAAACTATAAATCACATAATTGCCGTACAACTTCTGACCAAAACATGAAACTAACATCAGTAACTGTCAGTCATTGCAAATTCATTTTTAACTTAACAAATCATAAATACTGGGCCCCATTTCATGAATAAATATGACCTTTATAACGACCCAACAACGCCCCCGAGAGAAAAAACAAGAACAATGATTTGCTCCAGCTCACCAATTGTGAGAAGTAACGTTTTCAGATCACTGAGTTTCAACCGTTTATCATCTATGAGTTATTTCAACAGGTGGGTGTTTTGCTTTAAAATGCTTGAGGGAAGATTTAGTTACTTTTTTATCCATGCTGATTTAATCACACCACGATCCACATGTGGCTGATCCTGTGTAGGTTGAAGATACTGAATTTGCTAGATAACCCAGGGTAGTGACGGTGAACCCGTGGCGCGTGTGCCGTAGCCAGCTGTCTGTTATCACTGGAAGCTCTAAAAGGCTCACTCTCAGCAGCCTAGAACCCACTCAAGTTTCCTAAAAGTTTCCAGTGTGAATTCTTTATGCGAGATGAGTACTTTTAGTGCTGGCTGTGGCATTTAGTGCAGGAGGAGCATTTAAAACTCTTTTATTACAAAATAGCCCCTTATTTTTAGTCCCAACGACAAATAAATTCTTTTTCGTACAGCACGACAGGGCTTCCTGTAATCCTTTAAACAGTCCCTGTCAGCTACATTCCACAGTCTTAGCTTGATGCCAGCCTCACGTAAACTACATTATCAACTTATTCTAGTGAATGCACAAAGCATCCTTTTTAGCCTTTGTTAATTTTTTCTACCTTTATATTTCTTTATTACATAAGTAGCACATCTTTATTACTACATAAGTGGCACACGTTTATTATGCAAATTTTGAAATCACAGATTAAACAAAATTTATTTATTTACTTATTTATTTACTTATTTGTTTTTGGTACCAGGGATTGAACTCATGACCTCATGCTTGCCAGGCAGGTGCTAGTGTTGCTGAGCTAAATTCCTGGCCCAAAAAAGAAAATTTAAAAGGAGGGCTGGGGCATAGCTTAGTGGCAGAGTGCTTGCCTAGCATGCATAAGGCCCTGAGTTCAAACTCCTGCCCTATAAAAATAAGATAAATAAGGAATGCCTTTCCTTAGCAAAAAACACTATCAATATTTTATATCAGCTTCCACACCTTTCCTTATGTATACAAATGTAATCATTTTATGCAAATTAATAATACGCACAATATGTTGCATTTATATTGATACAATTTGGCTCACAAAGTTTCAGAGCTGTCTACCTTCTCAGTTTGTCCCGATAGTTACATTAATTTCTTTCCTCAGATAATTAACATGGTCTTGGCTGCCTGGGTCCTTATCATTTGTCTATTCCAAAAAATGTTTTCTCATTAGATGCCTCTAAGCCTAACACCTACCCTTAATTTTGAATCTCATCTTTCAATAACCATGACAATAAGAATTTTGAAACCTCTCCAATCACACAGAGATTTTGGATAATCACAGTTGCCCAGTTTCTTGTATGAACCAGATGGTTACTCACTCCTGTTAATTCCTTGCTTTGAATTTCAGATCTCCAAGCAGTATTAAGCCTATAGTACCAAATACTGTATACCAATCATGACAACACGAGAATTTCAGTTCACGTGAATTTTATAAGTGCATACATGGAAACTTTTAATATAGTTATCTTCTTGACTTTAAACTGAACAAGTCCCTAAGAGATTAGTCAGTCTTACTAGCTGACAGTCAACTTCCTGTATCATCAGAGCTGAGGATCAAAATCCTGGGCCAGGGTGACACCACCTAGACAGTTTCCTCATTGGTAGCAGCCCTCTATGGGCTTCCAGTCACCAGAGTATGTCACTCTGCTTGTGACAACTGCTGCTATCTTCCACCCCAAAAGCTTTGCCTCACCTTTGTATTATTACGTCATACCTTGTCATCATTCAAATAGGTCAATGAGTTTCAAATACAGTAACTTTTCAAGGCTATACTTTTTTGAACTAAATAAAGCATGAAAAGCCAGTGCCTTTGAATTAAACTATGTGGGAAGAGGAACTTCAGAAGCTTTCATTTGTATGCCTTTCTTCTGCTGCTGCTAACACCTACTCTTTTTAAGAATCAGCTCCAGTTTCATCCCCACAATAAAGACTTCTTTGATGCATCGCACACCAAGCTGTATGCTTCCTATTTTGAACTCCCCAAATCCCCTGTGCTGTCAATCACTGCACTTACCACACTGCATTATAATTGCCTGTTTATGCCGGACTGTCCTAAAACTGTGAGGTCACTGGCAGCTAAGCCTCTGTTTTCTTCTTGTATCCCTAATGCACAGCCAAGTTTCTGATACATCGTTATGTTTTGTTCTTATTTTTTATTTTTCAGTATTGAGGATTAAACTCAGGGCTTTCTCACTGAGCTATATCCCCATCCCTTTTTAAATTTTTTTTTTTTTAATTTTGAGATAAGGTCTGAGTCGCTAAGTGACTTAAGTGACTCAATGACCATATTGGGCTTGAACTTGTAATCTCCCAGGGTGCATGCAAAAGCTTCTTTATATATGAATGAAGAAATGAGTGAACAAATGCCATGGTTGAAACATTAGTCAAATTTAGAGATGAAAGATAATTGTGTCACTTCATATTCATTTGCCTGTTGAATATGCATGTTTTCATGTTTGTTGGAGTAAGCCTGCCCATTTGACAACATAATTATAATAGCAAAAATAATGATAAGGTAGCATTTGACATCTACTGTGACACTTGGCTTTATTTACATTTGACTTTTTAATTTCAAAACCATGCTTTAAGGTGAATATTGTTATTTCAAATTTTCAAATAAACCAATTTCAGATCCACACTAAGGCCATACTATTTATACTGCACAGTTCTCCAAAACACAGGCGAACATAGCTTAGGCATCCGCTGTTGCAGTTAGGCCCTGGGATTAAGCCTGGCCCCAAAGCCAGATTCAACTAGGGGTCTGCAGTTCTCCCCATGTTTCCCTCAAGCTCTCCCTCTTTTCAGTGCCTGCACACTTGTACCCATAGGACTTGTCTCTATGTCTCTAAAAAAGCCAAGATCTTGAGAAATTAGACTGTAAAGGACAGAAAAGAAAGATAGCTGTCAGTAAAAAGAAAAAAGACATTGTTGTTTTGCTTTGAATGCAACAGTCTAGCAGGTTTACATGTTTTGCAAAAAGAAAGAGTAGAGAGAGAAGCCAAAGATTGACAAGAAAAGAATAGACCCTTCATAGCATAAGCTTGAAATAAGAAGGGAGAAAGGATAAGATGGCCAGATGGCAAGTAGAGGACTTGATCTTAGATGTAAAGGAGCAAAATGCGACCCTCAGTATAACAGACTAGAACAAGGAGATCACAGTGGAAATTCAGGTGCTTGCATGCAGTTTGTTGGGGAAAGTGAAGGAAATTCCCACACTATAATCCCTACTTTCTTTCAGTAGTAAGAGGCAGGGACATCTGTTCAGAATGAGAGCAAGGAAAAGGGAAGTTTGAAGGGAGTGAAGAGTCTGAAGTAGTCTTTGAGGAGTAGAGAATAAAAGCTGATCAAAGAAACATAATAGCTTGGCTAGAGAGGGCTGAGGGTCGATTGAGGCTGAGACCTAAGAATGTGTATTGGCACCAGATTTTTCTGCAGACTGTTTTTCTCCATGGAAGTTCAGCTAGTGGAGTGGAGACACAAGCAAGGTATATAATTCAGTTCATCCAAGGCATTTTGTTGGCTGGGTTAAACTGGTAATCATGATGCCCTTACGAATGCTCTCTATCCATGTGATGCCAAGTGGTTTTGTTGGAGCTCAAGAAAATCAAAAAGGCCAGCTCTGTCATTTTCAAAACAAGCTTTGTAAATGTCAAGAGGATAGCTCAGGAGAGTGTGAGCATAAAATACAAGCCATCAAACGTTCATCAAGTTAACATCCAAAACAGACCAAAAGACCTAGTCCCTCTGATGGTGTAATCAAACTTTAATGAAGATATATATGTGTTTTATTTATCTATGTTATGTAAAAATCTAAAGCTATATCGCTCACCACCAAATTTCCAGTTACTTGACATGCTAAATGTGTGTTTCATGAGTTAATGTTACAATAACCTTTGCTTTTGCTATAATAAAAGTGTTTTTAGGTGGTGTATACTTTGATTAGGTGACCCAGCACCATAAAGATAGTAACCTCCCTAATTTAACATACAATTAACACTATCTCAGTAAAATGCAAACCAAAGTTCTATGGAGTTCAGCAAGAGTTTACTAGGTTCAAATAGAAAATAACTATGCAAGTCCAGGAAAACACCAAAACAAACAAAAACTAACAAGATTAGTTTTACCAAGTTAAAATGTTATAAAGCTTATAAAATTAAAAATGTAGTAGATAGACAAGTGGTATAGAAGAGATGAAAAGCAGATCCAAGTACCTATAGAAATCCAGGTATGCTAAAGATGGCCTCTCGGTTGGCTGTGGTGGTGCACGCCTTTAATCCCAGCACTTGGGAGGCTGAGGTAGGAGGAGCGTTGTGAGTTCGAGGCTGGCTTGAGCTACAACACAAGCACAAGGCCGACCTGAGCTACATAGTACCCTGCCTCAAAAAACTAGGGCCAGGAGTTTGTCTCAGTGGCTTAAGCACCTGTCTGGCAGGCACTCTGGTTGTGAGTTCAATGCTGGGGAAAAAAAAAAATGGCCTCTCAAATCATTTGGGGCAATGATGGACTTTTGTAATAAGTATGCTGGGGGCTAGAGATAGAGCTCAGGGGCAAAGCACCTGCCTGGCAAGCACAAGGTTGTAAGTTCAATCCCCAGTACCAAAATAAATAAACAAATAAATAGGCTGGGACATAGAATACAGAAGCTAATCACTGGCTTAGCTATTTGTGAAGAATAAATTCTAACCTAACTCAGGCTACACATAAAAATAAACTTCAACTGCATCAGGAATCTAAAAGCTAAAGAAGGAAGTTATGTACGTATTAGAATAAAACATCAGTAGAGTTCCTTTTGGTTCTTGGTATAGGGAAAATCTTTGAAATTATCAAAATTTAGGGTTAATAACATTAGAGAGTTGTAAATGCAATTATGTATAAATGCACAATTTTGCTTGGCAGCAAAAATTCTCAGGAAACAGAGAGATGATAGCCAGGTAAGGTTAAAGGCCTGAGTAAACTAGGATAAACCTCAGGAAATTAGAGCTCAAGGACAAAGGGCAAAGGCCTGAGTAAACTGGGATAAGCCTTGGAAAATTGGAGGACAGGGGACAAAAGTCTAATTCGAGTACAAAGGACAAAGGACTAATAAAATCTGCTTTCTTGATGACAGAAACCTTACAACAGTGATGACTGCATGCCTTCATTTTTACACACCTGCCAAAAGCTCCATATGTATCCCTACATTCAGGCACCTCTGTGGTGTCCTCCCTAGGAACTCCTCTTGGCTAGCGAGAGCTTTTCTTTGTTCTCTCTAATAAACCACTTCCCCATTACTATTTGCAGGCTTCATGCTTCACTGTATGCAGAGCAAGGACCTGGAGGGAGGGGTAACTTGATTACAAAATTTAGAGGTAATAAAAATAAAGATTTATAAATGCAGTTATGTACAAGTGCACAATTTTGTTGGCAAAAGTAGTTCCCACAAACAAAGCCAAAAGACAACTGCAAACTTGTAAAAAAGAAAAGTTTTCAACATGCCTCACAGATACAGAGTTAGTATCTCTAATGCATAAACAACACTTACATTTCAGGAACAAATGACCAAACAAATAATCGAAACATGGGGAAAAGATATGTGTTGGGAGCCCTTGAAGCTGGAAAATGACCCAGACATGACCTTACCAAAGTAACAAAGAGCAGCTGGGTCAACCACGTGAAAAAGTTGCTACAGCCCAGAAAACCAGGAGGCTCCTAAACAATCCAGGCCTGGGTTGCTAGGCAGAGGGGCTGAAATTGACATCATCCTTCCCAGTATATAAATAAACATGCAGCATTAGTTGAGTAGTTCCTTTCCTCCCATCAGGAGAGTAAGGGCTCCACCTGATCCCAGCTTTGTCTCTTTCTTTATTTTTCTCATCCTCTCATGGTCCTTCACTCCAAGAACTGTGTGGGTCGCGGCAGATATAATTAATTTTTAAATGGCTTTTAAATATATGAAAGGATGCTCAAACTCACCCATAGAGAAATAAAAATTAAAGCAATACCAAAATTCCAATTTTCATGTATCAGATTGGCACACATTCCATTAAAAAGGCATGGAGGAAGTGGGTACTTTCACATTTAACAGTGGACATAAAAACTGGTACAATACATTTGGAAAGGAATTTTGCAAACACATTAGTATAACAAAATTATATATGTACTTATTTTGACCCAGAAATCTCACTTCTGGGAATTTACATTAAAGATGCATTTCCAACAATACAAAAATACATATGTGCATTGCAGCATTATTTGCAATTGCAAAACACCGAAAGTAACCTAAATGTTCATATATTAAAGAGTGGTAAACTATGATAATCCACAAAATGCTATAAAAATAATGGTCTTAATGAATTTCTGTGACTATATTTTAAGAGAAAAAAGGTATTATGGTGACCTTCAGTAAGACAGTGTTACGGGTCACTTAGGTTCACATGTCAATTGACTAAACCAAAAAAGGCCATTTGTTTTGGTGAAAAGGGGAAAGGTTTTATACTAAGCTACCTCCAAGGAGATAAAAGGGCTTATAAACCTCAAATTTCCATCCCACTGTGAACAGGCATCTTAGAGGGTCTGGTAGGGTCTTTTACAGCAAGGAGCATTGTGGGAGGAAATACAATGAGGCCGCAGACATGTTCACACTTGTTTCATCACTTCCTAACCCAGACCTCTTCTCCCTTGCCTAAAACAATGAAATTGAGCTTTGATCTCCTGGGGTCGGTAACTACATATTCTGGCCATTCATCTAGGCTGGGGTGACATGAGTATAGCTGTTTATGCCTAGGCCCAAGGAAATTTGGAGAAGTCACTTGCCTCTAAAACAAAAAAAATCTAACTTTCAAAGTTCTGTTTTGCAGTGCCAGTTGCAACAGGACAGATAAAGTAAATTCACGAGTTCATTTGTGAAAAGTTCATTTGTAAATGTGGTCAAAGTATTATGGACAGTTAAACTAGGTAAAAATATTATAGGCAATCAGACAGGGCTAGTCCGTTGAAGGAATCAGTGCAGAAGATAAGGACACATTATAACTGTGTCTGGAAGTTCATTAATCAAAGGCTATTGAAGTCCCAATATTATAATCCCAATAGTAATTCCTTATAATATTGTAATCCAAACACTATATATTGTAATCCAATTACTGTAATCCTTTTTCCAGTCCACCTTGTAATCTGGAAAATTATATTTGTAATCACATAGAAACATTATTGGAATTCCAGAGAGTTAATTCCAACCTACCACCTCCAATGCAAACCACGGCAAGAGTAAAGACACTAAGACATATTCAAAGTTATGGGCAGCCAAGGGGTCCTAAATCCAATCCAAGTGAGGATATATGGACAAAGGCCTTGATCCAAGGTCTCTCCCAGGATTTATTATCCTGTGAAGACAGGAGTGGTTCAAGGATGAGTGACAGGGAGGATGGCAGGAACTACATGAGTAACTTGAGTTGGCTAGCCAGGTAGGGAGAAAAACATCTTTGCAATATGCAGGGAGAATGATATGCAGAAGGATCACTCTGCATAACTCAATTAGGTTAGCATTTGAATGGTTTTAGGAGGCTGTTGCTTCCATTTCTGACATGTAAATTTTTGTGCTCTGGGAAGTCATAGCCTCTTACTTTGAGGCTCATAGCCAATTGACATTCCTGGAGCTAGGTGGCTCTGCAATCCATTGTGCTCAATCTTTTATAGAGGGCACTAGGCAAGGAAACAGGAAACTGTCAGGTCAGCCTCAAGGATTACATAGCAGTACCTTGGCTAATCTTATTTGCATTGCTTATAGCCAACTGAAGGGAGATGGAAATACCATAGCCAGTTCTATACATATCAGTGCATGGAAATAAGACTTGATTTAACTAATGCTGAAGCAATTGTTCTGCATTCAAGGGGAGCCATTCAAATTGTCTCCTACAGAAGGCCGGGCCTCAAGACAAAGATGGGATGACTAGACCTACATACATTCCTGAGGGATAAACAATATACTATAATCAATGTTCTAGATAGACATCAGTCACCCAGGGTGACCAAGACCTCCTGACTCATCTGTTTCAAAAAAGGTCCTTGTTCTTTCCATGTGCACTTGCTTCTCCACTACCTAATATTACCTAAGCATCTATGCTTGTAAGCTTATTGGTTGATCACACTGTACCCACCTAATGATTTTTTTCAGACACCCTGTGATTTTGCTCCATAAAACTTCCTTTGAGAAGTGGGCTTGTTGGCAACCCACTCAGGCTCTCTCAGAAGCCTATCTCTCCCAATAAAGTTTTCCTACTCCATTGTTCTTTATAATTCATTCTTCAATTTTAAGGAACACAAATTTGGTGTACTGGACATCTAGTAGGTTAGGAGCTATAGTATTTCCCTTGTATTATTTGGAGGTCCTATAACAAAAGGTTATGTAATTACAGTTAGGAGGAGTCAGTTCAAAAGTCTATTAGTATGGTGGCTATAGTTAATAATAACATATTTCATTCTTGAAAAAGAAACAGGAAACTAGCATCTTTCTGCCTGTGGGTGGGCCATCCTTTTTTCCTGTAAACCAAGACAAATTTCCTATAGATTCACAAATTTCAAAGGTTTTTAACCCCTCAAAACTATAAATATTCCCAGTTCCAGAAAATAATGTCTCATTCTCTGAATGTCTACACTCGCTTTTGAGTATGTAATTTTTCTCTTCTAAATAAATCTTTTCCATGACTCTTAAAAAAGAGAAAGCAAGAAATAGAAACAGGAAAGATAAGCCCCAAATGAATAACACTGGTTACCTACATGGGGGTGGATGGCACTGAGATGGACAGAATATGTAACTGGAGTAGAGTAGAAGGGGAAATGCAAACCACGGCAAGAGTAAAAACACAAAGACATCTTCAAAGTTATGGGCAGCCAAGGGATCCTAAATCCAATCCAAGTGAGGATATATGGACAAAGGCCTTGATCCAAGGTCTCTCCCAGGATTTATTATCCTGTGAAGAAAGGAGTGGTTCAAGGATGAGTGACAGGGAGGATGGCAGGAACTACATGAGTAACTTGAGTTGGCTAGCCAGGTAGGGAGAAAAACATCTCAGAATACAATGTATAAAGTTCCAAGTTTTAGAGCCAGGTTAATGTTTCAACTACTCAATATCTACCTACATACCTATTGTATTGGGTGACACTATGTCCCCCCACGTCCTCATATACTTTTGATGGGACTCAGTCTGGCGTTTGTGATTGGTTTATTGTCTAGCACTGGGATTGGTGATGTGAGTGCTGTACCCACCCAGGGGTGGAGCTAATATACAGTGTAAAGGAGGCAGGTCTTCCTCTTTCTTGCTTCTGCCCTCTCTCTCTCTCTAGCCAGCATGCCTTGCTGTTTGGTGGCTGCCATTAATGGTGGCCCTGTCACACCACACTGCCTTAGAACCCACTGAGTATGGACTGAAACGCCCAAGATACTGTAAGAAATAAACCTTTCCTTCCCTAATTTTGGGCATCAGGTATTTTGTCCCAGCAACGAGTGAAAAGTAACTAAGACACCTATATAACTAAAATTAACTAGGATTCAGATGGAGACTTTAAAGGAAATAAAAATAATTACTATAAATGAAATCAATATTACTACAAATGAAATGTGTTACAAATAAAAGGTATAACCACATTGAAAGGATTGGGAAAGAAAAGATAAATGAACATACACAAGTGAGGAAAGAGGGAAAAGTGAAGAAAAATGTTCACTAGTATCTTGTATCACTTACAAAAATTAATACAAAATGGACTATAGATTGACAGGTACAAAACTTATAGATGAAAACTTTGGACTTCATCAAAAGTAAGAATTTCTCCTCTTTGAAAGACACTGTTAAAAGAATGAAATGACAAACCACAAACTATAACCTGTGTTTCACCCAAAATAAGACCTAACCGGAACCAGCCCTAGCTGATCATTACCATAGTGATAGCCAGTGTCCTGCAGAAGATTATACCTCACTATTCCTTGATCGGTGGCTACTCCGCAATGGAAGGTACAACAAGGATGATAGGGGCTGGCATTTTATCCCAGTTAGGTCTTATTTTCAGGAAAGACAGAAGGTAATATTACAGAACAGGTATCAAGTAGAAGTTTTACATGTGTAGTATATGAGGAATTCTCAAAACTCAGCAAGTATGATGGCAGAGTAAAATCCCTGATACTATATCCCTCTATGGATACCTTGATTCAACAACAATACAGGCTAATTCCCTTTGTGAGAATTTAGAAACTAATTGAGAACCAGAGTACCAATGAACTGCTCATCAAAACTGGTAGGGACATTTGAGGCACCCTCCTGCCATAATCCCTCTCCCCAGCCTAGCTCTACCCAGTCAGGAGGAAACCCTCAGCTCCTACCTTCTCCCTGGAAAGGAAAAGACTGGACAATATACCCAACATTTTTACTTTTCTGAGGCTGAATTTGGTCTTTCTGAATCTGAACACTGATAACAAAAGACCTAGGTGGGGAGATGCTGAGAACAAAAGAAACAGTTTAGACAAGTGAGCACATACACACACACACACACACACACACACACACATGCTCAAACACATTGCAAATACACACTCACTCACTAGAACTAGCTAGGGCTGGTTCTGATTAGGTCTTATGTTGGGGGAAACCCAGGTTGTAGTTTGTGGTCTATCATTTCATTCTTTTAGCAATGTCTTTCAAAGAGGAGAAAGTCTTAACTTTGATGAGGTCTCAAGTTTTCATCTAGACATTTTACACCTGTCAGCCTATGGTCCATTTTGAATTAATTTTTGTACGTGATACAAGGTACTGACCAGCATGAGTGTGATCTTCCAGGTCAGTGCACAGTGAGGAGGCAGGACCCTGCATATTGCAGCTTCTCTCTGAGGAGGGAAAAAGTGGGACTGTGTGTCCAGTGTTCCCAATGTTTACAGCATTGCTTCAGGGCTACTGGCCCAGCGCGCTGATGGAAATGCCTTTGTCTAGCATGAGTCCTTGCTTTAGCCCCACAGACATCACAGAAAATTTTTTAAAAGGTGCATTATGGGGGTGTGTGTATAATGCCCAGATTTACTTTTTAGAGGTACTTCTATTGATGAATTATTAATTTTAATTTTATAAATTTTATTATATTAAACAATGTGCACTTCACAGGAAAATAAAATATCAATAAAATAAAATATTACATTTTTAAAATGAAATGAGTGTTTAGAACAAACAGCAACATTTTCAACATCAATGATTTACCTGTCTACAAGATCTAAAGAAAAATAACAACAGAAATAAACTCCTATGTGAACTATAAAGAAAACAGAAACAAAACTCTACCACAGAAATCATCTTTGCTTCACTTATCAACTAAGGCAGTCTTCACACACGACAACAGCGTGTTTCATATGCAAGTCTGGCTCACACTGACGGCATGTGAGCTTAGCTTTCCTTTCCAGTTTGGCAAGCCATACTTGTCATTTCTCTTGTCTTCTTTTGTCAGGAGCTTTCTACTATATTATACAATGTGTACTTAGCAAGAAAATGGAATATCAGTAAAACAAAATATCAACTACATATTGTTTAGGATATGAACATTTTCTACATTAACCATTTGCTTACTAAATCTAAAAAATAACAACAGAAATGAATTCTTCTGTACACTACAATGGAAATACAAATAAAACTCTACCACTTAAATAATCTTTACTTCAATTATCACATCTAAGGGAGCCTTCACACACGACGGCAGCATGTTCCATACCCAAGTATTGCTTACACTGGTAGCATATATGCTTTGTTGACCTGTCTTTTTGGTAGGACATACTTGACATCTTGCTGGTCTTCCTGTTTTCTTAGGGGTTTCTTGTGATGTTTTACCTGTCTGTTCACCAGTCTGCTCCAGAACTCTTTCATGGAATTCTTTGGATAAATACATACTGTTTTCCCTTTGTAATTTACATGTTGTAATTGATCATTTATCAATTCTAGTCCCAATCCTCTAAGAAAACTTCTCCGCGATATTTTGTGCTTGTTATTTTCTGTGTAAATTATGAAACAATTTACATCTAACATGTTTAGGATTGAATAAAACACAACAATTGGCCAATGTTTTATGTTTTGACTGACAACATAGTTGCTACATAACTAGTCAACAGTATCTACTCTGTCTTTTGTTTTGTTGTAAAATGTAAACATTTCTGGCTCCATTTGTATTAAGGATTCACTAACAACCTTTGTTTGCTTGGTTTTTTTTTTTTTTTTTTTTGCGGCACCGGGGATTGAACTCACAACCTCGCGCCTGCCAGGGCAGGCGCTTAAGGCACTGAGCCAAACTCCCAGTCCTGGTTTTTTGAGGCAGGGTCGCACTACGTAGCTCAGGGGGGCCTTGCGCTCGCGTTGTAGCCCAAGCCGGCCTCGAACCCACAACGCTCCGCCTACCTCAGCCTCCCAAGTGCTGGGATTAAAGGTGTTTGTTTTGAGAGAGGATCTCCTTACATAGTCCAGGCTAGCCTTAAACTCACTATGTAACACAGGTTGACAAAGAACTCACAGGATTCTCCTGTCTCAGTCTTCCAAATTCTAAAATTACAGGTGTGCACCACCATGCCCAGCTTCCCTATCAATTTTATCTTCACAGTGTAATGCTGACAGTATCAACACTACTTCGTTTTTCTTTGCCATATAGGAGGCAATGTTATCTTTCTGAAATCCAAAGATTATACTGTACATTTCTCTATTGTGAACTTGCAACATTTTTTCAGGAATCTTGGCTTTGTTCTTGGGAATAGTTCCTGTGCTGGTCAACTGGTGTTATTTTAGCAAATGTAACATCAATGTGTAAATAGTGAACCAATTGTCAAATGTGACATTTCAGTTGCAATATGTGAAACAAATCTTTACAATGTCATGTGGTTTATGACTGCATGAATAAAGACCTACTGACTGAGTTCAGGATAAATTTCTAAACTGAAGGTGTAAAATGTCTTTGTGTCTACCAACGCATATATTTTAATACTATATTTGAAAGGTTTATTTGGCATATACCACTGAAAGCTTCAAGAACCACAAAATGATGCAAGTTGCATCAGTTATCATGTATTCAGACCTTGTATAAATTGCTTGACAGTGCAAACCAAAGCTTTCAAAAAAAAAAAAAAAGCAATGAACAACCAAATTGTCAGATTTTTTTCTTTCTTGGCAGGCCTTTTTGTCATCAAAATCCAGGCAATTTTGAAGGAAACCAATTCTCTTGAGTGTCATTATTGTTCTAAAACTCTCAATGCCACATCTGTCAATTCTCCATAAATCCTTTACATTCTGATGATTAGAATGATAAAGTTCTGCTCTGAAGGCTTTTAGTTTAGATAGTGAGGTGACATGATAAATATATTTTTGAGTGTTACTATTAATACATACAGAATATTTTACTTGCATTTCATTGTTCATGTATTTCAAAACATCTTGTAGCATATTACCCAGTACAAATGATTTCCAACATTGAATCACAGTGTTGGCATTCCAGTCAATGGATTTTACCCCTTTCCCACCTAGTTCTAACGTTAAATTATTCAAGTATACATTTTATAGCATTTTATAGCACTTGACTAGTCAAATATTTATTTACATTACTGTTTTCTTATTCATCTGAATCAAGGTCTTTATTCTGTACTTCTCTGTCATATTTTTTTTTCTTTCTTTCTTTCTTTTTTTTTTTTTTTTTGTGGCACCCAGGATTGAACTTACAACCTCATGCCTGCCAGGCAGGCGCTTAAGCCACTGAGCCAAACTCCCAGCCCTAGTTTTTTGAGGCAGGGTTGCACTATGTAGCTCAGGCCAGCCTTGTGCTCACGTTGTAGCCCAAGCCGACCTCAAACTCACAACATTCTGCCTACCTCAGCCTCCCAAGTGCTGGGATTAAAAGCGTGCACCACCACGCCTGGCTATCTCTCATATCTTGCTAACTTCTTTGGCTCCCATGATCCAAGTCATCAGTGGTAGCAGAGTGCTTGTGATTCACTTTCAACTTCCTCCTGAAATTGTAAAAGTAGATGTTTCATATGACATTGTACTGAATTTGGCCAAGTCTACAAGAAAAATAAAAATAAAACATTTCATTAAAAATTTATAAATACACAAAAATATAACATGGTGCATAATGTAGGTAAAACTCACCTGGTTACACTTTGACACACATGTATGTAACTTGCTGTTCCTCATACCAAGTGTGTGAACAAAAATATTGCTTCTTATATTCCCCCAGCACAGTTACTGAGACACACAGCAGCTACTGTTATGCTAAAGTACATGTTTTCATTAGAAAATTATGGTATGGGCACCTGCTACCTGAATGAGGAACTGATTAAAAAAATGGCTATTAAAAAAAACACAAACAGGAAAAAAAGCTTTAACTGGAAAGTTATAAGGAAGATAGGAGAGGTCTTTAGGTTAAATCTCTGGAAGGGGCACAGATAGGATTAATGCAGGGCTCAGTCTAACCCACTCAGAAAGATGAAAGGCCTACTTTAAAGGATTAGCTGGTGAGCTGGAGTTGATCATTATCTCAGTCCTGGCATCATAATGCCTGAGGGATGGTTTAATTCCCAGGAAAGGACTGTCTCTGTCTGTGTTGATGTCAGTCATGTGAACCTCTGCTTTTCCTGGAATTCAGAGGATCAATGGTTTAGATCAATGCCTGGAGACTTCTGGGTATAACTGAGTGTCCCTGTAAATGTCTTATGTTGGTGTCCTCCATCTTGAAAGGGGATGAGATCATGTATTTTGTCTGTTTGAGTTTTTTGAGATAGTGTCTTAGGTAGTTCACACTAGCCTTGAACTCATCAGCCCAGACTGGCCTCAAATCTGAAGTGATCTTCCTGCCTCAGCTCCTCTAGTGCTGAGATTACAAGTGTACATTGCCATGTCCAGCCCAAGGTCATGTAAATTCAGCATAAATTTAACCTGTCTGACTAGATTCTTCACAGACACTCCCTCAATGATCACCATACTCCTATTCAGTGCTGAGAAGAGATCTGACTCACGATTTACAGTAACAAAGGATACAAAGTGAAGGTCAGCCTTTATTCTACTTTTAGTTATCAATGTTGGGCATCTGTAGGTCCAAGGAAAGAGTCATGGTTCATAGAAAAAACAGCTGTTTAGCCAGGTGTGTTGGCACACACCTGTAGCTCCAGCACTCAGGAGGCTAAGGGAATTCAAGGTCAACCTGGGCTACAAAGCAAGTTCAAGGCCAGTCTGAACTGCATAGTGAAACCCTGTCTCAAAAAGGCAAAAAGGCAAAAAGGCAAAAAAAAAAAAAAAAGTTGTTTCACTTGCTGACTATCCCAGAAGAAAATACACATCAGAAGAAAACACAAACTATGCTTCTTATGAAGAGCAAGTGCAGGATTCTTTCCCCATTTCTGTGGTGGCCTCTGACTAGGTTGTAACTGCGTCATAATCAGCATTCTCTCAATGCCTGGGGAACACTGAGGAAAGAAGACAGAGTTGAGGGCCTGCTGATTCAGAAAACTCCTGGTTATCAGACAGAACACCAGAGAAAACAAGAGCTCACAACTGCTGGGCAGGCAGGAGACACAGCAAATACCTCTAATTGGGAATTTTTATGCAGAAGTCACAAATGGAAAATGTGAGAAGTGCCCTGAATCTCTTGTGGGGTGAATGATGAGACTCATCTGCATGAGATCAGCCCACAAAGACTGAAAGAGGAGAGTGCTTTTTCTAATGCACAGATACCAGCACAAAGAGCCAAGAAAAATAAAGAAATGAGAAAACACAGTTCAAATGAAAGAATAAATATGGTAGGTTACTAGAAGCCAACTCCCATGAAACAGAGATATATTAATTACCTGATAGAGAGTTTAAAATAAACATCACAAAAATGCCCAAAAAGTTTAAAATAGGCAGTGAGAATTTCAACAGAGATTGAATTTTTTGAAAAGAATGAAACAAATCTTGGAACTGAAAAGTACACTAACTGAATTGAAAATTCCAATAGAAGATTTCAGTAACAGACTAGAGCAAATAAACGAAATAATCAGTAAGCAAAAAGATAACTCATTAAAAATTACCTAGTTAGAGAATGAAAAAGAAATAAGAATTTTGAAAAGTGGAAAAAGCTTAAGGGATCCCAAGGGACACTATCAAGTGGCAGACTAAAAGAACGAAACAAAACAAAACAAAACAAAACAAAACAACTTAATGCTATCTTTTATGGAGTCTTAGGTAGAAGAGGGGGAAAACCTATTCAAAAACATAATGGGCAAAAATATCCCAAATCAAGGGAAGGAAATGGACATCCAGGCCCAAGAAGTCCAAAGGATTTCAACAAAGATGAACCTAATGAAATTCACACCAAAACATACTATAATAAAATTGGCAAAGACAAAGAGGATTTTTAAAACAGAGTGAGAAAAGTAATTTGTCACATAGAAGGGAAGACAGGGACCCTTCATAACACTGTAAACCCATCTATTAGCAGAAACCTTGCAGACCAGAAGGAAATGGATGGTACATTCAATGTGCTGAAAGAGAACTGTCAACCAAGAATACTGTATCTGGCAAAATGATTCTTCAAAATGAAAGACAGATTTTCTCAGATAAAGGCTGAAGGAGTTCAGCATCAGTAGGTCTGTCTTAGGAGAAATATTAAAAGGATAGGGTTGAGCGTGTAGCACAAAGCACTTGTTTAGCATGCATGAAATGTGGGGTTCAATCCCCAGTAGAAAGAAGAAAGAACAGGAGAGAGAGAGGAAGGAGGGAGGAAGGGAAAATTTTCTTTGAGTTGCAAAGACACTAAACAGCTATGTGAGTAAATAAGGAAGTATAAAACTCAAATGGTAAGTATATAACAAGTACAGAATATGTATTCTTGTAACAATGTTGGACAAATTACTTTTAATTCTAATTTAAAAGTTAAAAGACAGAAGTATTAAAATAAAGTAAAATTGTGGTAGTAGATGTACAATATAAATAGAGGTGACAGCAATAATGTAAAATGTCTGTGGGGTGTGAAATGAGTACAGAATTTTTGTAAATAATGTTTGTAAATAATTTAAGTTAAATAGATCATCATGTTTCATGTAAATCTAATGGTAACCAAATAGAAATTTATTATAGATAGGGAACAGGTGGCAATAAAACGTACCAATAAAAAATCAATGAAACACAAAGAAAGATAGCAAAAAATTAAAAATGAAAGCACTAAAAGAAGATAAAATGGCAATAGTAAATCATTCCCTGCCAATAATTACTTTAAATGTAAATATATTTAACTTACCAATCATGGTAAAACACAAGATCCAATTTTGTACTATCTCCAAGACTCATTTCATATTTAAAAACAAACATAGACTAAAATGAAGGGGTGAAAAAATATATTTCATAAGAAGAGCAACCAAAAGAGAGCAAGGGTGACTATCAAGTCAAAAACTGTCAAAAGGACAAAGAGCATATTGTATAATAATACAGGGATCAATTCACCAGAAAGAGCAACAATTACAAACATATATGAACCCAACATTAGAACACGCAAATACATAAAACAAACATTGACAGAACTAGAGGGAAGTATAGTGATACAATAATAATAGGAAACCTCTTAATTTGTTCAGTGCCTCAGGCCCTCACACATACTAGGCAAGTTCTCTATCACCAAGTTATAGCACCAGCCCATGTAGGAAACTTTAATATGTCACTTTCAAAGAACAACTAGACAGAAAATCAACAAAAAGCTGATATGAACGAAACTGTAGAGCAAATGGACCTGATGGATAGATATGGAATATTCACTCAATAGCAGCAGAATATATATTTGTCTCAAATGCAAAGAGAATATTCTCTTGAATATATCATTTGTTCTTTCACAAAAAGAAACTAAAATTTTTGAGAATTTTGAAATTGCACTTTTCCAACCACAAAGTATTTAACTAAAAATCAATAACAAAAGGAGAACTGAAAATTTTACAAATAAGTTGAAATCAAACAGCATAGTTTTTGAACAATGAATGAGATGCATAAGAAATTTAAAAGAAAGCTAGATAATATTTTGAAGCAAAAATCAACCTACCAAAATTTACAGGGTATAGCTAAAACAATACAGAGGAAATTTGTAATGGTTAATACCTAAATTAGAAAATAAAATCCTCAAATAAACAACCTAACTTTATATTTCAAATAACTAGAAAAAGAAGAACAAACAACACAAGATCAGAAAAAAGGAAATAATAAAAATTACAGCATAAATAAATGAAACAAACAGAAAACAAATTTAAAAGTCAATGAACTAAGAGTTGGATTTTTAAACTATCAACACAATTGATAAACTAAGAAAATAAAAAAGAAAGATGACTCAAACAAAACCATAAATGAGGGGTACTACAACTGATACAACAGATGGAAAGGATCATAAGAGACTACTATGAACTTCTATATGCTCCCAAATTAGACAATGAATAAGAAATATTATAAATTTCTAGATACATATGATCTACGAAGAAATACAAAGTGTGAACAGACCCGTAAGCAGTTAAGCGACAGACTCAGTAATCAAAAATCTCCCAACAAACAAAAGCCCAGGATTACATGGATTCACTGTTGAATTCTACCAAACATTTAAAGAATCAACACTAATTCTCAAACACTTCAAAACTCTTGCAGAAAAGGAAACACTTCTAAGTGCTTATGAGGTTAGCATTATCCTGATATCAAAGCCATAAAAGAACACTATATAAAAGCAAAACTATAGGCAATATATCTGATGAACATAGATGCAAAAATACTCAACAAATTACTAACAAATTGGCCCGGGGATGCAACTCATTGGTAAAACACTTGCCTAACATGCCCAAGTCCCTGGGTTCGATCCTTAACATGGCGGGGGAAAGACTAGCTACCAAATTCAACAGTACACACAAGACTAAATATATGTATATATCCAAAAGACAGTAGGGGGAAATAAGAATACATATATATATATATATATATATATATATATATATACACACACGCACGCACACACACACAGAAGATAGATAGATGAATAGATAAACAGGAAGTAGGAAGAAGCTCAAATAACTCCAAAAAATTATCTATTCTGTTGTTTGAAGAATATTTTAAGATAAATGCTAACTTGTTTCATTTATAGTACCAGTTTCTCTTGTACATTAAAAAGAATGTTCTGTTCTTTTATTTGATCCTTCCTCCTTTATAAGAGACAAGCTTTTTTGTCTATGAAGTATATTCTGAGTTACACTTTAGTCATTCTTTTATGATCACAATACACAGTGTATTAGTCTCTGCTATTCTCTATTTTGTTATGAAATTTTGTTTTATTTTTTCAGAGAAATAAGAAAAGTGTTTTTTAAATTTTTCCTTATTAATACCTGCTTGTATTACATTAACATAGAAAATAATAATAAATAAAGGCATCACATGACATGACTATGCAATTTACCTCAGTTGTGTGATATGGCACATCAACAGAATGACGGCTTGAAGTTATGTATTTCAATAGATGCAAAAAAGAAAGACAGACAGAAAGAAAGAAAAGCATTTAACAAACAGTGACACTCCTTTCATGATTAAAAAAAAACTTCAATATGTTTGTAAACCCAACTATTCAGGAGGCTGAGTCAAGAAGATCACAAGTTTAAGGCCAGTCCTGGGAAAGGTTAAACATATACCTACTATATAACTCAGTCATTCCAAAGTAAGATCCAAAGTCCACATATACAAATGCTCATAGAACCTTTATTTGTAATAGCCAAAAACTGGAAATAATCCAATGTCTATAAACAGGTAAGTGAATAGAAAAATTGTGATATATTCATTAAATATTTCATTAAATATTATTCAGCAATAGAAAAGGAATGATGTACATGAATCTCAAAGTAATTATTCTCAATGGAAGTAATTAGACCAAAAGAATAAAACGTGGGCTAAGATTACAGCTCAATTGTAATGTTTGCCCAACATGCTCACAGCCCCAGGCTTGATCTCCAGTACTGAAGAAAAAATACATAATATATGATTCCACTTATACAAAATTCTAGAAAATGCAAATTAGTGACAGAAAGCAGAGCAGTGCTTCTGGATGGGAGGTTGTGATAGGGTTAGAGAGAAGGATTACCAAAGGAAACCGGAAAATGTAAGAGTGATAGGCTGTTTATCTTGACTGTGGTAACAGTTTCATGTATGCATACATTTATTGTCAAAATATATCAAGTTGTATACTTTAAATATAGTTTATTGTATCCCAAGTATACCTCAACAATGGGGTTTAATAGACTAAACAAAACTGCAATCTATTCATCAAAAGTCAGAGGCTGCAAACTCTATAGGACTGACTGGCACCTTCAACAAATATACAGTAAGAGAAAAAAGAGAGAAAAGAAAATTTATAGAGTAAAATGATATAAAATATAATACTGATGGAACACAATAGACAGATTATTTGAATTCTGAATTAAAAGAGTGAAATTTTGAAAATCTATGAGATAATTGGAGAAATTTGAAAATTTCCTGGTTGGTAGATATTAAAGAATTATAAATTTTTTTAATCTATGATGATGATATTACTATAGTTCTAGAAAAAAGTTCCTATTGTTGAGAGGGAAGAGAATATGCACCATATATGATTTTTGGCTAAATTTTCTAAACCAGCAATGGATACATATAGATTTATTCCAATCTAGTTTATAATTAAGGTTTTCCATAATGAAAAAGTTTGAGAATTATATCTGCATTCAGAAATAATAAATTTTGTTTTAGATATGTAAACTATATTTTCCACTCAGACTTTCCATTTCAGGCTGTGTGTCAGAATATAATAAAGTCACTTAACATAAGACTGAGAGATGTTTTCTAATATTAGTTTTAATATAAAGATTAAATAGTTGGAACTTTTAAAAATATGGTTAATTTTTTTTAAAAAGGTATGGTCTACTGTCAGAAATAGTCTTGCAAAATTTATGTGCTCAAAATTGTCTAAAGATTGGGAATACAAAGCTCTTTTAAATAAAAGATAATATTTCTTGAATATTTCTCAGAACATAACATGTTGTTTCTAAGTTATCTGATATTAGTCATGGTTATTGGTTGACCAGACACAATACAGTGGTATCTGGTTACACAAAAGGCAGAACTTTTTGCTTCTTACAGTCCCAAACTAGATAAAGCTGCTATGCAAAGCAGCACAGAGGGGTTGCATCTGAGATCAACATAAAACCAAGCCAGAGTTGGAGGGGGAATTCATGTATGGCACATAGGCTGGTGTTAGCTAGGTTTTGTGGTTTCCTAGGGGCTGGATATTAATAATGCCACAGGCCCAAAGAAAACATTGTCCAGGAGTGTTAGCTATCTAGAAGTCCAGAATTACATACTGTATCTCAAGGGTGTTTGAACCAGAACTGGAATCGGACGGGAAGTACCTACAGGAAGGGTTTAGCAAACAGCCCACAAAGGGGAATTGAGAGTTTGTAGCTGCAACTTTCAAACTAGGTCAAGTTGCCCCTTGCAAAACATTACACAAGTAGCATTCAAATCACTTCATTAATGTATGGCCCTTATAAAATGCCTGTGAATTAAGCATAGCCTTAGAATGAACGTTTGCTAGTGGCAAAGTAAAGACTGAAAAACATGCAGTCTGGTCCTGGAAGCCACATATCCTAAACATGAGGCTTCACTGATCAGAATAAGGGAGGATAGGAGGGGGAAAAAAGAAATGATCTCTTAAACCATTAAATCCTAGTGTCATGAAGGGACTTTCTGTGGAAAGTATAGAGAATTTTAAAAGGCAAAACTCCACTGTCATCCTCCTAGGGACACCAGAATTTCCCTGTGTGAAACCAACATGATCTGAGCAGAGGAGACAGACCATACTGGAGATTTGAGAACAAGCTTCCTGCTGTGATTTGGCTTCCTGTTTACATGGTATCTTGGTTACTTTTACTTTTCACTCCTTGCTGGGACAAAATACCTGACACCCAAAATGAAGGAAGGAAAGGTTATTTATCTTACAGTTTTTGGAGGTTTCAGTCCATAATCAGCTGGTTCCAAGGCAGGGTGGCATGGCACTGGGACAACACTTCAAGGCAGCAGCCAGAGCAAAAAAGGGGCCAAAGCAAAAGGGGGCAACAAGCCTCTTCTCCTCCTTTATATTGTATACAGGCCACCCCCCCCTCCAGGGCAGATGTAGCACTCACAAAATCTCTGTGCCCTCCTCTTGCACAGGATGAGGATATTTACAAAGTAAGGAACCTGGTTCTCTGCTGAGTGTCTCAGTTAAACTTCTAAACTCAAGTTGACACAACGTATCAACCATAACACAGGGAAAGACTGATGGAGGCTCCTTTTGGGAGTGGGTGTTTAAGTCATTCCTTTGGTGAAGCCACTGCACAATCATCATTCATGCGGCAGAATTGAGGTAGGATAGGAAAAAAAATAGATAAAAAGGTGACAAGGAAAATTACAGTTTTAAAAATACAAACTGTAGCTTCAAAACACAGGCCCAGTTTTTTTTTAAAAAGTTGGTTTTTTTTTAACTCCCAAGATACAATAAGTGGAGAAAATTCCCTTTACCTGCAAATAGATTTTTTTTTAAATTTCACCTGTGAACTGACTGCCTGTCCTCTCCCTGCGAGTGGGCTGCAGCTCTATCACTGTGTAACTATCCCTTCTCCCACAGAAACAGCTGTCACCTTTCATCTGTGAATCGAATCCCCTTTCCACAGACTCCCAAGTTATGCAGTTTCCAACTCCCTAATCTCTTGTAAATATGTCCAGTCCCACTCTGAGTTGCCTCTCTCACCTAAGGGCCTGTACACCCTTTCTTCGAGTGTGTGCTTTTGCATTTCTGCCTAATGCATCTCTTTATGCCTCTTACCGACATGTCCTGAAATTTCTTTTTTGGGGAGCGAGGCGGGCAGCAAACCTGCAACCTACCCTACAGGCAGGGTGGGTTTAGGCTCCACATCGCTGCTTTGGGAGTCCAGGACTCTGTCCAGTGATATTTCTCTTAGTCCACAGCAGGAGGTAAGAAGAGACACCAGGACCGTGACTTCAGTGAGCCCACCTGAAGGATCTTTATCGTTTTCTTTTTCCTCACTCCCCCAACCCTGGCCCTTTGATACACAGCCTGTTTTTTCGCTTTCTGCTCTCTCTCCTTTCTTCCCCTTGCCCCTGCTCTCTCACTTTCGTCATCTCTTCCTCCATCTCACTCTCTTCTCTCTCTTCTTTCTCCCTCCCACTGCTCTTTGACTCTCTTCTCCCACTTCTCTTTCTCTCTTCTCCTCATATCTATCTCTCTTGCTGTCTCTGCAAACCTGGACAGCTTTGGTTTCTTCCTTTTCAGCAGAGATAGCCTCTCCAGTGCCTAGAAAAATGAGTTCCTACATGAAAGTACTGAAGACAAGAGGCACAGGGTCTCTCTCGCCAGAAATGGAAAGGCGTGTTGAGAGGAACACTCCACAATGAGCAGCAGCCTCATTAGCTTCTCTCTCAAGTCAACACATCCCATTTCTGGGTCAGATGGAACTAACCTGTGCTCACCAGGGAGACACAAGGGCAGACCCACTCAGCGTCTCAGGCAGAATTTATCATGCAGCCGCCCGGGAAACCTAATCCTGAGGTACAGTGGAGAGCACCTCGAGATAACACCCAAGGAAGCAACTTCCTTAAAATCATGCATATCTTTGGGTCTAAAACAATCCTGTGTTTCATCTTTCTTCTCTCTCTCTCCCCCACCACCTTCCTCACCATAAAAACTGGAGGGCATTAGCTCAGTACACCTGATGACATGCTTCCCTTTTAGGGTGGCTGGGAACATGTCCTAAACTGTACCAATCTGAGTGGTTCCTCAGATGCTACCTGATGTCATCTTTAGGACCTGATGAAATCTATGGATTCAAACCAAGAAGGAGCCCTGTGCTTTTTTTTTTCTTTTCTCCTGTCCTCCCTAAATCCCCTTTTTGTCCCTTATGCCCTCGCACACAGGTTTTCATCTTCTGAAAACTCAAATCCTTTGACTTTATCTGATATTAGTCAGTAGGGACAGGCAGAGAGCTGGAGGGTAGAGAGGGATCCATGCGAACCGGGAAGCTCACAAAGTTTTCTCAGGGCTGGGGACAGTTCTGCGTCCACCAGTGTGGGAGAAGAAAGTGACCTCCTACTGTGGCCCACCCATGTGCTGGTACTGATCAAGGAACAAGAGGAAAATAAAGTTGTGCCCAAACTACTGGATCGACAAAAGTCTCAAATGCCTGTCTGTCCCTCCTCCTTTCCAGCCTGCACCACACAGGAGAGGGAGAGGGGAAGCCTGTGTTCTGTGTTTTCTGCTGATGTAGTGGGATCGGAGGATAGATATGAGTTGGTGACTTGGCACAACTGGCTGGAGCCCAGCCATTTCCCTATCTTCCTCCTTAGGCTGCCATTCTGCCTCTGCTAGAGAGAGGGAGGGGACAAACATTCTCCTCCACTGGGCCACATCTTGATGCATACCATCAAGCCCACCACGGACAGGGCTGCATTTCAGCCCTTTACAGCTACCCAAGGAGGGTCTGTAGGCTGTCTACCCCTGCTTGTAGTACTCTTCTGGACTTCCTGGGGTCGCTTCTCTAATGACAGCTTGCTCCCTCCCTCCACCTAATTTGATTTTGGTATTCTAAGAATCATGATTGCCTTACATTTATCTCCCTGTTTGAAATAGCATGTGCCTTTTTCCAGTTACTATAGACAGAGGTATCTCCAGACTACAAAGAAAAAAAATCCTCTCTAAGATCTTCACATATGTAACAGTCCCTAGATATAAAGGTTGCTATCGCTGTGTTTAGATGCCCCC
>RJWM01027561.1:0-26695 GCA_004363535.1 Dasyprocta punctata
TATTCTTTTGTAGGATCAGCCGCTACTTGCACTAGCTCCTAAGGGTAGTTTGTGGATACTAAGGATGCATAAACGTACGGCTTCTTCATTTCAAAGGCTGAAACCTCATGGCTGGGTTTGTGAGTGCCTTTCTCTCCCTATCATGCGCCCAGCAAATATTCGTAGCAATGCTGGAGTTTTCCAGCATTTGAGAGGGGAGAAGGTAACGGGTATTTCAGTTGAACCAGAAAAAATCGTTGCAAGCTTCAACTGAAACATCACTCAAGAGCCTGGCAAAACGTCCTACACCCAGTCTTAACTGGGCAAGCCCAGCCTTGTCATTACATGTGCAATGAATTGATTCATCCCAGTTTTTGTCCCTGCTCAGGGAAATCGGGGGGGGGGGGGGGGGGGGACTGGCAAGACAGACTGGCTCAGACTTCGGGAGGACACGTCAGGTAGTAAGACGCTTGGTAGCCCACGAGCAAAGAGAGTTTGAAGGGTTCCTAGAACCCATCTACCCCGAGTCACCAAACTCTGAATCCAAAAGTAGTGGGTTTGTGCGGGTCTGTGCTGGGTGGCTGTCTGGAGCTTTTTGCACGAGTGGTTCAGCCACCTCAGGGACACCTTCACCGATGTCACCGCCGCCATCCGAACGCAGGTGGGGTCTCCGTGGACCAAAAAACCATTGCTGGGTTGCTTGGTTGAAGGATGCGGCCAAAGGTCGCAGCTGGGGGTCTCCCGGGTCCTCCGGAGTGATCAGAACAACAGCAGTGCGGCTCTGTCTCTCCTGGGAAGTTGCAGAAGCTCCGCCCCAAGCAAGGGAATCTGAATTCGCATTTCAATCCAAGGCTTCTTAAAGTAGAGAGGCTGGAGCCCAGGTAGTGAGGAAGAGGCCGGCGCGCTGACCTGCCTCTTGGTCCTAAACAACTCTCAACCCCGCAGGTCCTTCACGCTATCTCCCGGGAGTGTGCGGGGAGGGGCCGAAGCTGCCCCTGCAGGAGGTCTGGACCGAGGTGCGGCCGGATTGGCTGCGCTAGCGCGTGGACACGCCTACTGCCCCGCCCCTCAGGCCGCTGCCGCCCGCCTCCCGCCGGCTGCCACGAAAACCCGGAGTCGCTGCGCGCGCTCCTCCGCTCCTCCTAGGGGCGCAGCCAGGCAGCTGGGCATGCTCAGTAGCGGGGGGAGATTTGGGTGGAGAGTAGAAAGCTTTGGCTCTGCCCCCACCTCCCGCTCCGGCCCCCGCCCCCCTCACCCCTACCAGTCGTAGTAGTTCCCAGCTCGCGCCGGAGCCCGGGAACATGGCGCTCGGAGCGATGTAGCAGCGAGGAGCAGGGACGAGGCTGCGCCGCCTCGCTGACAGCCGCGACCGGGTAGGCGGGTGCGTCCGGGGGCGCCTGGGTGGGTACTGGCGCGAGGAGGGGCGATCGCAGGGATGCGCACCACTGGTACCCGAGGCATCCTGCTTTGCCCGGAGAGGATGCGCAGGGGACCTCGGTGACAGCGCGATCGTGCATCTCCTAGGAGATGCCAAAGGCTAGGGACCCGCTGCGAGAGCCCCGAGATCCGAGGACCGCCCACCCCACCCCCCAACGCTACCATCCTGCCGGGGCTCCTACCGGTCAAATAAAGGATAGTTCTTTTCTGCTGGACAGGAGGGCGTGGGAGAGGACCCCGATCCCAGCGCTGGGAGTGCGCTGGTACCCCGAAAGGCTGGCAAGCCCAGCTCCCGTTCTTTGTGTATATGGCCCTGCACGCCCGGCCCGGGGGTGCCAAGTGCCTGCTTTTCCCGAGGAGTGCTGAAAATATTGCCAGGATAGGATTCCCATATGGCTTTTGCCTTTTGGCAGGTGTGGACTGCAATTTGCAGTAGCCCAGCCTTTATGGGGCTATTTTCCTTTGTTATTTGCTTCGATGTGTCTGTGCGTGTGGTAGGTTGTAATGGAGAGAAAGACAGAGAAGAACTTCTGCTTGTGAACACCGATGTGGGCAAAGCATGGAAAAGGATCCTGGTTCCAAAACTCTTGTCAAAATTGTGTGCAATGTCAGCCTCCTGGAGGGTAAACTTGAAAAGTCTGGGGCTCATCCGTGCTCAGTTTGGAGAAGTGGGATCACCCTTGAAACCGTGTGTGGGGTGTGTGTGTGTATGTGTGTCTGGAGCTTTAAACATGGGAGGTGAATTAATTCACTAACTTATATCCCAATTAAGGGAATTTGAATCATTGAAGTTATTTGAGGTGGTTGTTTTAAGGACAGACAGAAAGAGGGAGGGAGGAGAAGAGAAAAAAGAGAGGGAAAGAGAGAGAGAGAGAGAGAGAGAGAGAGAGAGAGAGAGAGAGAGAGAGAGATTGGCACAAAGCCAAAGGAAAATGTCATCGTTAATAGTTAGTGACAGCTGAGAAGACTGAATATACTTTGGGGGAAATGGGGAAACCTGGCATTCCACAGGGTTCCACGAAGAAATAGCCACAGGGTCTTAGGTTATTCACAGATTCTCAGCATGTCCTTCTTGCTCCGGGATTTGATGGTGTGTAGACACTTTCTCTTACCTAAGTCCACATGGACAAGACTCTCTACAAAAGCCTCTCCTGCACTGGAATTCTACAAACTTGGCATTTGATAATAACAGCTGTGCCGCCTTACATTTGTGTGTCTGTTATATTTGGCAGCACAACCCACTGAGTTAAAGAGGAAAGGTAAATATAGAACACACCTTTGCTTTTTATTTTACACTAAAAAGCATGGGTCTCAGTCTGTGAACACAAAGTTTAGAAATACTTTCCTCTGCACTTACACTATTTATTTTTATGGTCCCGTTAGGTGGCAAGGATGAGTCAGTATCATCAAAATGAAACGGGTACTGCATGAGGAAAATGCATTCAGTAAATTAAAGCCATAAATGTCCAACTGGATGATAATATCTTGACTTGGAATTCATCTCTGCAAGACAGAGGCTCTGCTAATGGAACACTAGAAGTTGAGGACAAGTTCACCTGTAGGATTGACCTTAGAATTAAAATTTTGTGTTCCTCTGCGAATGGGAAGACACTCATTGTACTCAGTCATGTAACTTGTTATTTTATTAATAAATGTGAATTCCAACTGTAGACATTGAAAACTCAGCAGCGCTGGTCCTTCACTCACAGCTTGATGAAATGCTATTGGAGAGGAAGAGCTGAGTTTAAATTCTGGCTCTTCCACGTTTAGCTTCATGAGCTCAGGCAAGCTATTTAACTTTCCCAAATCTTAGTTTCTTCACCTGTAAGACAGATTTTGGAATATTAAGAGCTACCAAAATTGGTATTTGTGAAGGATTACTCATAATATAAACCACAAGGAAAATGATGGGGAACATTAAGAGAAGAAAGGAAATTATGTTTATTGAACCCATATGATATCCTTCTTATACAAATCAGGTTCAGACATGTGGATTCATTTAAATGTCCCCTATTGCTTTCATTTTCTAAGATTGACATAACAAATTACCCAAAACTTGGTGGCTTAAACCAACAGAAATTTATTCCCTTACAGTTATGGAGGCTAGAAGTCCAAAATCAAGGTGTGGAAGAGCCATGCTCCCTCCAGAACGTCTAGGAGAGAATCCTTTCTTGCCGCTTTCAGACTCTGGAAGCCTCAGGCATTCCTTGGTTGTGATCGCACAACTTCAAACCTTCATCTTCACATGACATCTTTTATCCAGATTCACCTCTTTGTATAAGAACCCTGTTCATGTTGGATTTAGAACACACCCTAGTTCAGTATGACTTCATCTTATTTGGTTACATCTCCAAAGGCAATGATTTTCAAATAAGGTCACACTGACAGTTTCTAGTCCAGCATGAATTTTGAGGAGACACTATTCAGCCCAGTTTGCCAACATCTCCAGCAATGACAGTGTTAATCTTATGTTGGCATAAGAACAAAACGTAAAGATAGACTCACATGGGTTCAGAAAAGACTACTGGTTACTTAATCCAACTAACCTCTTTGAGGCTTCATTCTTACCTGTGGTAGAGAAGGGCAGAGTTCATGATACCTAATTTATACATGCCACTTATCTGGAAACCAAGACAACTGAGGGTTTGGGTATCTCAAATATATCCTGTCCCAGATGCCTCCCTCCTTTTTTTGCTACTTTGCAACACAATGCAAAACAAATAAAATAAACAACAGTAACAGAGATATCTTATTTACTTTATAGTTTTTTTTTATTAAGGTTGAGCCCAGGGCCTTTGTACTATGCTATATCACCATTCGAATTTTTATTTGTTTATTTTTATTTTGAGGCAGGGTCTCACTAAGTCTCCCAACCTGGGCTCAAATTTGAGATCTTCCTTCAGCCTCCCAGAGGGTTGGGATTATAGGGGTGAAACACTACACCCAGCTCCATTCTATTTTTTTTAATCTTTTTTTTGTCTTGGTTAATGGTATCCCTGTGCACAGAGTTATTTTAGCTAGAAGCCCACAGATTGTCTTTGACACCTATGTTCTTTTTTCTGCACACCCCAAACCAACACACAGTCTTACAAATTCTGTCTTCTGTGCTTGCTTTGGCAGCACATATACCAAATTCTGTCTTCTACCTCTGTCTCTAAATAGATATTGATAGATTCTTCTTTCCATTCTTGCTACCACCACCATCAAATTCAAGTCATCATCACTTACCCAGACCACTAGTATAACTTCCTAACAAGACTCCTGGCTCTTTGGTTGCCTTTTCCAATGCTTCATCCCTATGCCCTGGGGGCAGTTTCCAGAGACTCTCAGAGTCTCAGGAGTCTCACCTCGGGCTTCTCTTTCTCTTGCTGCTATCACAATGAGCTGCCATTTCTCTAACATTCCAAATCCTTCTCTCTGTATGCTTCCAAGCCAACCTGTACTTATCCTTTGGAGTTTCCCGACCTCTATTATTCACTCTTTGTCCCTTTCCTTTTCTTCCATAGCATTCATTTCCTATAATAATTTCTCATTCATTTGGCTGTTGAATGTTAAAAAGTTCCATGATGGCAATTGATTTTGTGTCTTGTAAGCACAAGATGCTCAACCAATGTTTGATGAGTGAGTCAAGGAATGAATACTCTGTTGCATAGCATGTTTCAATGCCAATTTAACAATCTTACTTTTTAGAAGCTTTTTTTTTTAACTATCATAAAACGAGCAATTTAGAATCTCATCCTGACTTCAAAAGGAGAGTTTTCTTGGCTTTCATAAATCCATTTCCTAGAACTGATGATAGATTAGCAGTCAAAAGTTAAGTCAAAATATTGTGTGACAACTGAAGATTTGTAAGAAGGTGTCAGTCAACAAATATTTTACAAACATATATTGCATAGGTACTATTTGCCATACTAGATACAAAGAAGACACTCATGAACTGGACTTTTAAGCTTCTGTATACTCATAATAATAATCAGACTACATATAATACTAAATGAATGATATGGTTAATTACTGAGCTTCTGTTTTGTGCCAAGTTTTCTTCAGTTCTTACCCATAATCATCACTATAGCTCCCTGACCTTTCCCAATAACACATAACCTTACATTTATCAGGAGCATAATAAATATTTGATATGTCAGTAATTGGTAATTGCTATTAAATTATTCTGATTTTTTTAAAAATAAAAAACAAGATATAGAAGAGCATGCACTTTTTTTTTCCTGAAAATGTCTGGGAGAGCACTATTCTGTTTTAAAAAATAATTCTGGTCAATGTCATTTGGGTCAAAGTAAAAGATAAATTGCTTTTTATAGGGCAACATGTTCCTGAGGTGTTTTTGTCAAAATTCTTGTTTTATTATTTCGTTTGATTTATTTAATCCAAGGGTAAAGTAACTTAGTGTCTTGTGGAAAGTCCTTTGGATAGTTTTTGATAGCAAGACTATGTGCTTGGGGAAATTAATGTAGATAACATAGGAATGCATCTAATATTTTGGATTTCTAGAGTGGCTCCAATTTCATGTCATTATATTATTCCCATGAAAAGTGATTTTTAAAAAATAATAAAATTTGCTTAAGTAAAGACTTTCATGTAAGTAACCAAAAATTATAGAGTGTGCCTTGATTTTGTTTAAAAATGATGTGTTCACTGTTGCATCAACTAAAACCTAAAGTAACTACAGAGAGATTGCAATGAAGTGGTTGGCTATAAAACACATATTCAAGAGTCAGTGGCTGCCTCAAATGCCAGCACTTAGGAGTTAAAACTAAGAGTGGAAAATGATCTAATTTTTGAAACCACAAAAATTAAAAAAATTACATATGGAAAATAGGAAATGTCCATAAAATAATTGGGAATAATAAGGAATATATAAGAACTTATGAAGAAAGCTGTATCATCCTACTCAAAACACATACAATTCAGAAACAAACAAAAATTGAAAATCACGCCTTATTTCTGGGTAAAAAGATGGATAATTATATGGTAGTTATTTTTCGCAGATTTTGTTGCATTGAGATTTGGCAGAATTTGACAAATTATTCCAACATGTATTTGGAAGAATAATTATATGAGAAGAGGAAAAGTTTTTAAAAAGTAGTGAGGTGGGGTTGTGGAAGTAGTGGTGGAGAGTGAAGATGGGAAATGTGGAGGCCGAAGTGGGCTGTGGGTATCGGCAGGCTGTGGGTACAGATAGGTGATCGGGGATAGTACAGGGGGATGGGAGGGAAGAGGGTGAGAGGAAGGGAGATGTGGGGAGGAGGCGGTGGTGATTTTCTCTTGTCAAAATAAAAACTGATCACCAAACTATTATCATGGAAGTATAATCTTGCTGTAGAACTGATAAATAGATCAACAGAACAGAGTGGTCTAGATACAGGTTTAGGTAGCTTTTGGAAACAGAAATGTGATGGAGCAAACATTATGAAATTCTGAAGTGTTTGACAAAAATATCAAGGAAATTAGCTACACACACACAAGACATTGAATCAAGAGCCTCTGCTGACATGCGTCCCCAAAGTAAATTCTCAGTGAACAGGAAAGTCTATGTGTAGGTTGGAAGACAAAGCTAGATGAAAATGTTTATAAATATAAAATCCATGGAACAAATTCCAAAGCAAAATGTAGATTTGAATGTTCGATATATAAAGAAATGTACATTCTAAAGTGAAATATAATCATGAGGAGAAAAGTGATTCCAAAATGAAGGTAGCTAATGTGATAATACATGAAAGAAACCCTGCTAATTACTGAACATAGAAATGCTCCTGCTTATCAGCGAACATAGGAAAAATAGAAATTTCCAAATATTAAAATAATTCAAAAGGAGGAAATAAGACAAATAGACATATTTAGTAAACGTTCTTACCATTAATCCCAGAAATTGAAAACGAGATGGCATGTTTAATGTATCACTGTTACAAAACAAAAGTATAAAAGGTAGTGCAGGGGCATGGATTTAACTTGCCTGGCAAGTGCAAAGTCAGGCAGGCAAGGATGCAGTGAAAGGGATATTCGCATTTACTTGTAGTGGGAAGGTCACGAGATAAAATCATATGGATAATAGTTTCAAAAACATGTGTCAAACTTAAAGTTTGAATTATTCAGCACATTTTTTTCCTCCTATTTTGTATTTATTTTAATTTTTGCTAAGGAAGTAGATTCAAGTATATATGTGTATGTAAGATTATGTTTTATATTAAAAATATAAAGCAACACACATAACCAAAAATTGAGACTGATGAGCGACATTTTAAATTCCTCAAATGATACACTGTTGGTACTAAGGTGATCGTTTTGGAGATTATGTGATGATATAACTTTTACTGTAATTTCAGGTGGAAATAACTAGGATGAACTACAGCATATATTGTGTCATTAGTTTGTGTTTTGTGACATGGAAATATAGTCATACAAAATGCTGAAACAAAAACAAAAAGGAAATCTCTCAATGGGAGAATATGGATGTTTTGTCCTTTCTTTTTCCTTTCTTAGTTCTTCAACCTTTAGCCTTCAATAATCTATTGTTTAATCATGAAAAAAATCACTTAATTAAAAATATAATGGTCATACAGATTTAGGTCTCTTTAGTTAGCTTTCCTATTGCTGGACACAATTCTGACATAACATACAGGAGAAAGAGTTTAGCCCACAGATGGGGGAAATTTAGCCTCAGTCAGCTGTTTCCTAGGCAAGAATGTCATGGTGGAAGGGCATGGCAGACCAAGGCTGCTTGGCATATGGCAGCTGGGAAGCAGAAGAGGAGAACAGCATCAGAGAGGAAGTGGCAAGTGACCACCTGTAGCATGCAAGGCCATACCTCCATGAGTCCCCAAATACACTCTAAGTGTGCTCTACTAATCTACTAGGCATTTCTTAATCCAATGAAATTTGCATATCTGTTCTTTGTCAACTTTGTACCCGAACACATCTCCTTAAATCACACTTAACATCTGAATAGATGCAGTAGAAAGTTCATAATCTCAGCTAACATGGATTATACCACTATTCTGTGTACAATGAGAAATGCAATAATTTCTTCCCCAAAGTCCCAACAACTCCAGCATTTTTCAAAAGTCTTAGTCCAAATTCCTTCTGAGACTCAAGGAAAACTCTTAACTGTAAACTCTGTAAAAATAAAAATAAATTACACAGTCCTAAGGTACGATGGCATAGATTAATATTCCCATTCCAAAAGGGAAGAGTAGGGGAGTAGAAAAGAATCTGTTCAAAGCAGAGTATCCTTTTCCTGAATTTCACTTACCTGAGAATGAGCCCTTCCCTTCCAAAGCTTTTTTGGTATAATAGGACCAAGCCTTGAGAGCAACTTTCTGACAGATCATCACTGACTCCAGGAGAAAAAAAAAAAAGATCTGCCATACATGGCACATATTCTCTATAGGGGGAAAATACATTGCACATCCTAGTGAACATTGTACCATGAGCCTTATGCCAGGTAGACTCCTATACCACAGCAAATGTTCTCCATGGGAGAGAAAGGAGACACGCGCAACATTCAGCCCTTTTGCCTCTATGTACTAGGGTAATGGACACTTATTTGGCCTTTGTTTGGTTTGATATGGTTTTGGCTGTTTAGCACACATCACTCTTGCTTCTTCCACTGGAAAAGTTGTAACGGGACTGCCCTCCCTGAAGCCCAGTAAAGTGGGTGACCTGTGAGGGGACTCCTACAAGTTTAACACCAGAGATTTGAATATGGTCAAACTCTGAATCAGTGGTGCTTGGTTGGAGCATGTTTCTCAAATTTACAATGTAGGTCTTTATTCTCAGAGCTGACAAAGGTCTTGTGTGCTTCCAAGCTTTGGTTTGTGTATATTTTCTTTTGGGCGATTTTTTTCCTTCTCACATTTCTGGCAATTTTTTGCATCACCTGATGTCCTTCTAGTAAATTTCTTTTCTTTTCCTTTTTTTCTTTTTTCTTTCTTTCTTTCTTTCTTTCTTTCTTTCTTTCTTTCTTTCTTTCTTTCTTTCTTTCTTTCTTTCTTTTTTTTTGGTACCAGGGATCGAACTCACAACCTTATGCCTGCTAGGCAGGTGCTTACGCTACTGAGCTAAATCCCTGGCCCACTTCTAGTAAATTTCTTTTACTGAATATAGGCAGTTTCTTTCATTTGCATGCAAACTAAGCATAATTGCTGATAGATTTCACAAAGTCCCTGATATAGCACATAATCAATGAATGCATGTTATATAACTCAATAATTATGACCTTATTATGGCTTAGATCTAAAATATCTCCCAAAAGTCTCATGTATTGAGAAGTGGACCTTTTGAAAGATGATTAAATTATGGAGACACTACAGTCAACAGTGAAAATAGATCAGGTGCCAGCAAAGGTCTAAGCTTTTATTTTTTTCTGAATTATCCTATTGGGTAATCCTACAATCATGTTTGAGTTTAACACACCATTGATACTGGATTTAGTTTCACTAACTTTGGTCCAAAACAGTAAAAATCATACTTAGATCAATTTTTATCCTTACCATTGTTCCTCTCATAAATGCAAAATGTCTGTGGCATCTAGGTAATTTAACACTGATATTATTGCTTTTATAATACTTTGTAAACTCTTCCCCAAGGAAACATAGCTTGTAAACAGAAGGGTGAGGAAAAGTATTTATTCTTAAATTACATTAAAAACAGAACAGATAGAATAATCTTAAATCACCAAGAGAGGCTCCTGCCCTGGTCCTTGCATATTATAGAGCCTTGTCGCTCTGCCCTCCAGCTTCTGTGCACCTGCACAGCCATGCACCTTGGCACTGACCCCAGAGCCTATCTGCTGCTTGGAACCCTTGATCCTTTCTGGGCCCTGCTTTCTGTGCTTGTGCTTTTGGGATTTTTGCTCATAGGACTCCTGGCCCCTAAATGTGCAGAAGAACACTATGGGAGGGATGGATGGGTCATGGACATGTGAACATGTTGTCTACATACTAAAGGTCAGCGTGGTAAGAAAAAGCATGTATGACTTGTTATCCTTTCTTTTCTGTGTTCTAGAGCTCAAATATTCTAAATTTAAACCTGGCTTCTAAGTTGTCATGAAAGTACACACATAATTGGTTGAGCATTCAACATCAATGTCAATTATTAAAAATGGTATACACGTGTGTGATTATAACTAACATATTGAACAAGATGTGTTAAGCCCTTATCCACATATTTCAACTGTGTATATTAATTAATCTTTATGAGAGTGCTATCAGGTCACTCAAGGCAAATTGTCATGCAGTTAGGGTAGAGAAGCAGAGTCAAACCCTGGAGTATTTGTCTCCAAATGCCATAAATACTGTGCTATGAACTAACTGAGTAGATGTAGAGAGAGCTTTTGATTGGAGTCCTTGGACCTTCAATAATTTAAAAATTACTGGATTAATATACCCACATTGGCTCTCCAATACTCTCAGGTCCTCAGATTCAGCATTTCTGTCCACACAGATTTCCTCGTGAAAAGGGAAAGTAAATGCGTTGATGGTCTTGCTGTGTTCTCTGTTATGATTAGCTGCATGATCAAAGCCCCAAAACAATATTTGATTGCTTGTATAAAAAGGAAATCTAACAACATTTTAAAACAGGTGTGCTGTTGTGGGAGTCCCTCTACCAGTTTTCAAAGGAGTTGCCATTCATGTTGCTGATGATAAAGGTAAATTGGTAATGAAGAGTGCCTTTGCTTCTTCTTTGAAGCACTGGTTAATATCTCTACTTCTGCATTATTCCACCACCTTCCTGAATTAAGAAGACTATTGCAACAGTATTGGTTATTGCCTTTTTAATAACAACTTAAGGAATGGAGAAGAGAGGGAGAGGTAAGAAAAAAGGGAAAAGACAAACACGTAAAACTGAAGATTCAAGTGTTGCTAGCTCCACTTTCAATTAAAATTCAAGTTAGACATATCGTTTAAGAAACTCTAGCTATTTTATAGATAGAACTTCCTGCGTTTGCTTCTAAGGATGGTCATTTGAGTCATGCAAGTGTTGTTTGTGTAAGACTCATTTTCTAGCTAATTGTTTTTAACTATCAGTCAAGTTGCCCCCTTTGCCTAATCTTCTAGCTCCATTGCATTTTATTGACCCACGAAGCAAACTTCTTGAAAGAGTACAAAATGTATACTTCATTTGTTTAAAAGAAAAATTCTTCCTGAAAAGTAGGAACAGTTGCTATGTGGGTATAATTTAACCTCTAAAAATAAAAATACTGATGAGGGGTGGTTAAAGAAAAAAAATAGAAACAGAATTTAGAGCTTTCCTCATCCATATGGTTTTTAGGTCAGTGTTCTTCTCTTGTTTAAAGATATGAAAACAAACAAAAAGGTATTTTCCAATAATATTTGAGTAATTTTTTCATGCCTTGAGTGAGATAGTACAGTTGGCCCTCTCTACCTGTGGATTTAACCAACCGCAACACAAAAATATTCAAAAATCGTTGCACCTGTGCTGAACATGTATTAACATTTTTTCTTGGTTATTTCCTTCTAAACAATGCAGTTTAACATCCACTGACATTTACATTGGTCTTAGTAACTTTCTTGTTACAAAAACCAAAGTTAAAAGAGGGAAAGTTTGTTTCAGTTTACAGTTTGTGGAGGTTTCATTCCGTAGTCTCTGGCTCTAGGGCAGGGAGGCATGGCAGAGGGAACTTGAAGAGGAGAAACCTTGCATGGTGTGGCAGGTAGAAGACGGCAAGCAGCAAGCAACAGCAGCAGGGGCAGCTGAAACAGCAGCAAGCCTGCCTTCTTCCTGTTCCTTTATACTGCTTGCAGGCTGCATGCCTATTGGCTGGTGCCACCCATACTCAGGGTGGGGCTTCCATTATCTACACTCTTAACCCTGGTATCATCTTCAGTTCACATTCACACATCCTAATCCAGCCACCTGTGAAACTCCCCACCTATGAGCACATGTGATTTTGGGAGACATTTAGATACAAGCCATGACAGTATTGTATTCAGTATTATGAATAACCCAGAGATGATGTAAATTATACAATATGATAAGTGCATGAATTATGAATATATGGGTTTTGCTATGCACAGTGAGTCTTGGGACTGATTTCTGAGTGTAGTTTGTATTAGCTCTTATGAGAGTTTTTAAGGCAATTTGTACTTCTCTGGTGTTTCCTATCTCTTTACTGTTCCATGTATAGTCAGTCTCCCTCCTTCTGTCAGCCAAATCTCATCGATTTAAAAAATAAGCTTTTTTGCACATATCCTGTCTGTCCCCACTGCTGCCATACTCCCCTTATCTTGTGTAAGCCTCTGTTCTTGTCTTCATTCTCACCCCCAACAGGAACATCAAATCATCTGATTGCCACCTCCTCCTTAAAATCCCTACCCAGCTACCACCATTCACTGCCCAAAAAAAGAGTTTTTCCACATGTCTAGCACTCAAACATTCATCATGGTGCTTTGTAGATCTTTTGGCCTCCCTTTTTATACCAGACTGGAAATTATTCTGTAAAGCTGGCATGTGTGGTCTTTATCACTGTGTCCTCAAAATCTCGTTTTCTTCATGCACATGGCAAATCTTTAATATCTGTTTTCTGGGTGAGTGGATACTACCAGGGCTAAAGAGTTTGAGGGCAACTGCAAAATGGAAAACAAACAAACGATGACTTTAAAATTCTACAACAGAATCTAGACATGATCTAATCTATCTCCTTAAGAAGTAAAGTTTCAAACACTAAAATTTTCTGTTTTCTATTAATGGAAGATTGATAAAGGGAAAGATTAATTACCCCTAATTGTTTCTCAGGGTAACAACAACAAAAAAAACTGTCATTGGATATGGGTATAAGGTAGAGATTCTAAAAGCACTGAAAAGAGAGAAAATGATCAAACTATAAACTAACAGCCAGATTTCCACCAATAGAGTAAATAAATTGAGTTTCTTGAAACTTATTAAGAATAATTATTTGATTACTAGATGTAACTTACACCCACTGCTCTGTTGTCCCAAGCCTGGTGTGAATATGCTTGATTGGTGGTGTAACCCCTGCCTGAACATAAAATGGTTTTATACTGAAAGCTGGGGCTTTATTCAGTTCTGCCCCAGTCTTTGGCACCACTGTTTCCATAGTGATGGATGCAGTGTAAAATGAGAAAGAACTAGACAGTCTTGGAAGGGAAATGAATCAAAGTAAGTCTTCCTGAAAATGCAGTGCAATTTTTAAAATAATTTATATATAAGGCAAATGAAAACTTTTAAAATGCATTTTTAAGATTTTCTCTTAATAATTTCTAGAAATAAGGTTCCTATTTTGGTATGAAGTTTATTTTATTTTTTAATTAGTTACATTTATTGGTATGTTTTAGGTAAACACAATGATCACATTCATCAGAGGGAATTTGTACCTGTACATGACACAATTTGATTCTTCTTTTTTCTTTTTGAAGTTTATTTTAAAAAGATGTAATTTGAGGATATTAAGTAGAAATATTTGCTTCAGCAACTTTGGAAATAGTTTTCAACAATAGACAATTACAAAAATTTTCTCCTTTGTTTTTAAATTTGAATTAAATAGGTAGAAAAATCATAATCTTGAGTTTGCTGAAAGTAGGGATTATCAAAATTCGAAAGTTTATGATCATAGTTCACATGACATTCTCATCTGGAAAATATAAAGCATTAGGAATGCAGCCATGCTCACAGCAGTGAAGTAGAATCTTATAAATATATTCTATAGAATGGCTGGAAAGATCTCAAAATCAATATTGGAATCACCCAGGGCAACTAAGAATAATGATATCACTGTACCTTGGTAAAAAGTAATGAAAAACACATGAGAGAGAATTCCAGAGTCCTCCCTAGCGATTTGGGGTGGGTTTTTTTTTTTGTTTGTTTGTTTTTTGACTTGGCATACTAGTGAGATAGTAGTGGCTAGTGGCTCCATGTTTCTTTGCAGACCTCAATTTTATTTGAACACAAAGTGCCCACTGAAGAGCACTTTCTTTTCTATATACACCAGGCTGTGCACTGACTGTAGGTGTCATTGATACACAGAAAAATCATTGGTTCGAATTTAATCACTTAACTAAGTGGGATTAAAATAGTGATCATTGGCCCTGTCTATAGAGCAATGTCTGTGTTTGCTGTATTTGACAGGCATCACAGTGTCAACTCCCGGTGTCACATCTATTCATCAAAGGAAGGTTGTGCATTAGGTTTATTTGGGACACTTACACACATGGAGCCCATCCACGAACTCACGAGACCCTCCTGTGGAAGGAAAGATAGATACAAACAACAAGCATAGATAACAGTATAAAATAGCAGAGGGTGAGATGTGCTTTTCAAAAATGGGGTGGGATAAGGGTGACCAGAAGGGGTGGGATGTGTGGTGGTAAAGGAAGTGATCTGAAACAGGGTTCTCAGAATAGGCATCATTGGGAGTGTGACATGTGAGGAGAGAAGAAAATGGCCCAGATACAGTCATGTACTGCTTAATGATGGGGACTTGGTCTGAGAAATTCATCACTCTGGCCTGCTGCAGACGTCATGGAGAGAATTTACACAAACCTGACTGGGGCAGGCCAAACACCGGGCCGGGCCTCTTAAAGCTGTCTAGAGACACAGTAAGTTTGAGATGTGTGAGGCTGCTCCTGACAAAATATTATGCTGTTTGACAACTTTTTTTAAAAGTATGAGTACATTCTGAAATAACACTAAAAGTTATAGTACAGTAAATACATAAAGCAATAACATGGTTGCTCATTGTTGGCTATTTTGTACAATACATAGTTCTAAGTGCTACACTTTTGTGCAACTGGCAGTGCGGTAGGTTTGTTAACACCAGCATCGTCCATAAGCATGGAATAACCATCCACTGCAACATTGTGATGGCTATGACCTCGCCAGGAAATAGGAATTTTCGGTTCCATTATAATTTTATGAAGCACCATCTTAAATGTACTCTGCTTTTGAATGAAACTTTAGTATGGAGTGAATGACTGTAAATTCATATAGAAGAAAATCATAAATAGTGATAACAGTCAGTGAGTGCAGAGTCCCTAAGGTAGAAAAACATCTGGCTTGTTGGAGGAAGCTCAAGGTGGCCAGTATGGCCAGAAAATAAATGAATAAGGGAACATGTACAAGGAGATGATGTCAGAGATATGAAGGGCACATCACATAGGGCAGTGCTGGGTGCCACAGTGGGTTGCTACAATCGAAAGCTCTACAAGGTTCACCATCACTGGTGTAGGACCTAGGATGCTAAGGTCAGCATCATGGCCTTTATTAGGAACAAGTTGGAGAGCTCTGGACAGAGCTGAGCAGAGGGCAGGATCTGATGATACAGTATGAGACAGCACAATACAATATAATACAATACGATAAGCACATTGTTTTCTCTGTTGAGAGGAGAAGAGTGGAGAATCTGGTAGAACTGATCCAGAGAACAATGGGAGAGAATATTTCAGGTGAGACTAGAGAGTGATTTGACCAATGTTGTATCAACGAAAGTGATGAACAGTGGCTCAGTTGTGATGTATTGTGAAGACAAGATTTTCCCTGGCTTGGAAATGGGTTTTGACAGCAAAAGAGAAGTCAAGGATGACTCCAGAGTTTTTGATTTGAGTAACCAGAAGAATGGAATTCAACTAAGAAGGAGTAGATTATAGAGGAAAATTTCTGGAGGAAAACCTGGAGCTTCCTGTTTGGTACATCCCAGCAGATGTCTATGTCTGGTGGAAATGGGAAGTTTATGAAAGTGTGAGTCTAGAGGTCATGGTAAAGTCTGAGCTGGACGTGCGAATGTAGGACTCAGTGGAGAAGTCATATGTATGACCAACAGACTCGACATCTTCAAAGCATGTGGGCTTGGATTCCAAAGGAACCCAATTCTTTGGTCCTGGGACCTCCAAAACTAAGAGTATGGTTAGAAGAGATGCAGCCCAGAAAGGCAGCAGAGTCAGCTGCTCCAGGACAGACCACTTACAGCCCAGATTTAAATGGGGGAAAAGCAGATCACATCTCCGGGAGGGTTACTGCAAAATGACATCCCAAAGGGTAAGGCTACAAGCAGAGGTGGACATTGGTGCCATTTTTGCAGTGCATTCCAATTTCCATATGGTTTGTTTCCAGCAAGGACTTTGAAACTTTTTCAGTCAGAAGTATAGTTTTATGCTAATTCAAACCTTAATCTTATTTTCATGCTCTAAGGATGCTACTACTGCATCCCTGAGAATTGTCCTTCAACCTTTTTTCAATGAAAATAGCATCTTACATAGGTAGATGTCTACCAAATTCAAACCACAATTTTTTCCCTTGAAAATGGAATATTCCCCAAAAGAAGTGACACATAAGAAGTGCTCAACCAGTTATTTGCTTGCCTAGCAAAATAAAAGATATACCACAGAGTTAGGACAACAATAGCAACAATAACAAAGATTCTGTAAGCACACTGTTTGTCAAAGATTGTATTTTATATAATATATACTCTATCTCACCTAATCCTTCCAGAAGCCTTATAAATTAGATGTTATCATCCTTCCCATCTTCTGGTTAATAAATGACATATTTGTGCTGCCTTGCTCTATTCACTGAGATCATTCTGCCATAAGGATAAAAGATTAAAAGTTAAAAAAAAGTATTTCCTTAAATTTTATTTGACTTCTCCTATTTTAGTATGGATTTCCCCCTAGAAATAGACTTTGAGGTAAGGATTCAAGAGCAAATAGTTTGGAATGTTCATGGAATACCATTAAGAGATAGGAGAAGTAACACAAGAAAGGAATGTACTTAGTCCATTCCTGCTGCTTGTAACAGAATGACTTAGACTATAGTTTATAAATAATAAGAACTTATTTCTCACAATTCTGAAGTCTGGGCAGTCCAAAGTCAAGTTACCGGGAGATTCAGTGCATGGTATGCGTTTTCTGTCTGCCTCAAGAAACTACCTTCCAGCTGCATCTTCTGGAAGGGCTGGACTAACATTGTGTCCCCACATAGCCGAAGTTGGAAGGCAAGCTTTCTCTTTTAAGCTGCTCTCTAATCCCACCCATGACAGCAGAGTCATCATGACCTAGGCCACACCTTGTAATATCATAAACTTTAGATTTAAATTCCAACACATGAATCTTGAAGAGACACATGTATTCAAGTCATAGCAGAAGGTTACCAAGATTGGATTATTAAACTGGGAAAACTGGAAAATGGTGTAAATTCATGTTTCAAAATGAGTCTACCCAAAGAAAAGGAATCAGAGATATTCTATACAACAGGTCCCGTTGGTCACTGGTGGAAGGAGGAAGGATGTCCCCACAGATGCCAATTCCTATTTCCTTCCAACTTCTGTGATTTGAATGGCCATCAGGAGCACAGACACTGGCTGCTGACAGTCATTAGGGGTACAGGCGGACACTAACAAAGTTTTACATCTGTACCTGTTGTCCCCTTAGCGTGTATCAGCATAACTCAGAGCTCTTTGAAATATTGTTGCTTAAGATAAAGCAAAGCCATTTCTGTTAGTCAACTATGAGTGAATTTATCGCTGATCCATGTGGATAAAAAACAACACATGTACAGTGGTTAAAAGGGCAATGAGCCAAAGTTTATCTCGTGCTCAAAATCATTTCCAAATAAACATCGCAATACAACTATAGGTGCTGGTTTGGAGTCATAGATAATTAAACATATAGCTGTTAAATGCATGTAATGTTGAAAAATGGGACAGAAATAAGGCTGCAACTGACCTTGTGATGAAACAAGAAGAATATTCCCAGGAGTAAGGCATTTACCCGTGTAATGCAATTGCATTCTTGTAGGGCACTGGGGACCAGTTGGTAAGCTGTATCTTCAAAGGCGTTAGTCATACTGTATGTCCCAAATGATGTAGGTCATGCTCATGACCAGGTTTTTGTAACAGATACCATGATAGTAAGGAAAGTTAGGAAATACAAAATTAAAGTTACATCTATTGATATGGATAATTAAAATGACTTTAGTCTAGGTCTTGCTAGAAAATCCCAAACCAAAAATAACTTTGCACGGGGAAAGAAGACTGTGCAGTAAAAATTAAAATGCACTTATGATAAACAGTAAACATTAATGAATTTTAACTGGATATTGAAATGCCCTTGATAGAACAGAAGCAAGGAATGGATACTGAACAGTTAGGAGCTTGTGGTTGAGATCTCAGAAATAACCGAGGTGGTTTCCTTGATGAAAATGTATAAGTTTAGGAGATTTAGGATAGCTGGGGAAGTGTTTTAACATTGGCCATCTGCCTCAAACAATGGTGAAGCAAGAGAGAATCCAACACTGATGAGATCACATAAATGATTTCCCATAGGAAAGCAGATTTAGCAGGCTCCAAATTATTGTGCTCTGAACCAATAGCTGTTAAGCCTTGGATTTGAGTTATAGGTAGGTTTTAAGAAACTGGTATAGACAGGAAACCAAAAGAGTATTTTACACCACAGATACGTAGAATGGCAGAAGTATAAAAGCTCTTTCATAATTTCTGTGTTCTTAAAGGGAATAAGGAGAAGGAATTTGAGGAAAACCATCAAGGGTAGAGGAAAAAAGTCTTTAGCAGATTTAGATCAATGATACTGAGCTCTTCTTCACCATCTTGGATCCTTTTAGTTGTTGAACCAGTGCTGCCATCTTCTGGGCAGAACCTCAGGACTCACCACCCAGAACCATTGTATTCAGAGCCTCCCTGTTCCACAACTGCAGAGGACGCTACACACACCAGCCACGTGAAAGGCATCTTCACAAGTGGTGCAGTCCACAGCCCGAAGGACCTTCCATGGCAGTTCCACTTACACTGCCCTTACTGTGGCCCTTTGAGATCATTCTGCCTTGTAATTATACGTGCTTTCTGTTTTTCTCCTTCCCACTGAATTGAAAGAGACTTGAGAGAAGAGGTATAGTACTTCCACTACACCTGAGCAATAAATCTTAAATAAATGCGTCAGTAATGTGACCAACTGTGTGTTAGCTTCTAGATAAAGTGTTTTACCTGCCTCTGTCCTTCAATCCAAATTGAATCCAATTTTTTTAAAATCCCAATGGAATTCTATTTTTTTTCTTCATTTCTCCTTGGAGGATTCGAATCAAAAAATAGAAGATAAGTGATTAGAGACAGTGAGTTAAGACAATTCCTTTAGGAATTTTTGTGTGACAGGATGAAGAGAATTAAGAATAGAAAGTATAGGAAGATGAAGATGTGGAGTTGAGAAGAAGCATACATAAAGACGGATGGATTTGAACATTTTAAAGGTTGATGGGAAGGATTCAGTTGGAAGGAGCATTTGGGAGTTGTAATAGAGAGAAGTGGCCATTGGTGTTGAGAAAGCGCAGAGGAGAGAACCCAGGAGACACCTGGAGGGAGAAGATGTAGGAAGGAGGACTGTTCTACTGGATTCAGAGGAAAGGACAAGATAAAATAGATTTTTAGAAACTTGGTGGTGAGAAGTTGAAAATGTTCCTGTGTGAAGCTTTTGCTTTCTATCTTTGAAGGATTTATCCATGGAATTTGAGGAAGAAAGTTGTGATTGTTATGGTAGTGGTGATGGCAAAGACTTACAGAAAAGACAAGAAGGTGTGAAATAGTCTCTGCAGAAATTCGGAGAACCCATGTCAATTAGAGACCCTGGTATCTCCATGTGCGTTCCTTCCTTTGTCATGAATGAATCCCTGGTTTCAAATTTGAATTCTAAGTATACATTTTCTTTGTATCTACTCGGAAAAAAAGAGACTGTAGCCAAATTTAGTTAGAATCTAAAGTAAAGTGGGAGAGACCTTTTGAATACAGGGGAAATTTGAGTTTTATGAAATGCATTCAGAGACAAAGCTTGCTTTCTCCTAATTTTGACCTTTGATTCATTTTCATAAAAACTGGTTTAATCACAGAGGAAGACAATGTATGTGCTGTACAGTGAAGTTTTAAACGCAGCCACATGCTATAGTAAGTGCTGTACAGAATGAGTGCCTTGAATAGGAGTTTTTTCTTGAAAGGGCTGGAAATCCAACTCAAAATAGATCAACAAAACTAAGAACTTACTGACCTGTTAGGTGAAAAGTTCATAAATATAGTGGGTCAGAATTTCAAAAAATTTCTGTGATGCCATTTTTTTCTCATCTTTCAGCTCTGCCTGCTTCTGGATGGGCTTTATTATCAGGCAGCCTCTCACATTTTCAGGGAAGATGGTTCTCTATTGCCAGTGGCTTACATCCCACTGATTTCAAAATTCAGAAAATACTGTCTGGCAGTTTCCAGCAGTTTTGACAAAAGTCTTGGGAATGAATTTCAGTGGTTCCAACATGACTTCTGTGGGTCACGTGTCAATGCCTGTTGCTACTCTGATCACTGCGGCATGGGGATTGTGTTATTTTTTTCCCCCAACCTGACTCCAAACTACCCCTAGAATCAGAAGTCAGAGTGGAGTTACTTTCTCCCAAACCACCTTGACAAACAGAGCACATCTACAAGGATTATCAGGACGCCACTTTGAGAAGCAGGAGCAGTGGATATAAGTAAAAAATGTTCATTAGTGTAGGTAAAAGAACAACTGAGCAATGTAATTATAGGCTCTACAAAGCTATCTGACCCAGTGAAACTTACCTGGCCACACAGTTTTGGCAGCCCTAATTTACAGGAGTGATTGTACTTTAAACTAGCTATCTTTCCTGGAAATGAACTGTAAGTTACCAAAGATAGTCTATATAGATCCTTTCCCCTGTTCTCTTGTGGTCTTAGTTTTTCATCCTTGTGGCCTAATTTTGCTATTGTACTGCTGCTTCTATTTTGGAACCTTGGTAAGAAATAGATTTGTGTTGATACACCAATTTAGACTGAAGTTAAAATGAAAACTCATTTGCATACCCAGAACCTAACTTAATGGGAGGAAAATCAGTGATAAAATTGCATCCTAAATGTCGCTCAGGGAAACGAACATACAGTGAGTAAACACATGTTGTTCCAAACTGACATGAAAAGTTGGTACCCAGGCCCTCCATCCTGATTTTTTTCTTGGAATTTCTCATAGAGTCTATTTTCTCTAGCAATTTGATGTTGTGGTGTCTTATATGGTTTCTTGTTGTGTTAAATGAGTTCAAATTCTGGACAAAAAAAAACTGACAGTAACTTCGATAGCTTTCTATGTGCTATTTGGACTATTATAGTTAGTTGCCACGAACCACACAGCTCTGCTCCACCATGCAGTCCTGCCATGATGTCTCTGCCTTGGGGCCAGTTCATGAGACCAGGTGCAAATTAAATCTTTCCCTCTTTAATTTGCAAGTGTCCATTATTGTGTACAATAAAGAAATTCTGATTAATCAGCACTATTCCCATGTAGATGGACTGACTTTAAAAAAAAAATAACTCAGTGTTACTTGTTGAAGCATGGTAAGGAAGACATTATTCAGGACCATCCCAATAAATATAGGGACCATGGTAGTAGGATTTTGCAGAGAGAGAGACAGATAGATGAGTAAACAGACAGAGACAAAGAAAGCGAGAGAGAGAAAGAGAGAGAGAGACAGACAGACAGACAGACAGACAGACAGAGAGGCAGAGACAGAGAGAGACAGAGAGGGCCCTATTGCAACTTATTCTCTTAATACTTTGCTTATTTTCCCTCCTCATCTGCTGCTAACACCCAAACTCTCCAACTGTCTTGCAAAGCAAAAGGTCCCACTGAGTGTTCTGGCTGGCCTTCCAGCAGTCTTTCCCATCACCGTCACTGCCAAGATGCCAGTTCCTACCATATCATGTTTTGAGAATCAAAAACACACCAGGAAGTCATGTTGACAGATATTTGTGTGCCATAAGCTCCCATTCCGTTTTCACAAAATCTGGAGAGGGCAAGCTTTATCTTTTGTATTTAAGTCATTGAGGAAACTGAGGTAGTCAGGTACACACTGAAGTATTTAAAATTTCTTGTATGAGCCTCATTGTTTGATACCCCTGGACTTCTCACCAAACCCTGGAAAACGAACCTGAAGCTTTTGTCTGGGAGGGGAAACAGGGAATGAGAACAGCGGGAGACCTGAGAGCTGGAAGTTCTACACTGGGTAAACTGTGGTGCGAGTGCAGTTCTTGGACCAAGCACAGGGGCAAAGTCATGTTATGCAATGATTTTGGTTCTATAGAGAAAATACCAGAGAAGTCAAGAGATTTGTCTGGTCATATGCAGTTAGTAGCAGATATGAGAGTCCAAGTGCCTTATCTCCTATACAGTGATTCTCCAGACAGTGAACTGTTGATAAAGTGGTAGATATAGTAGAATAATAGAACTATAACCATTGTAACAGTAATGACTGCTATATTCACTAAAGGTTCTCCAAAGATAAGAGATTTATTGTAAGGTATTGGCTTGCAGAATTGTGGTGGCTGAGAAATCCTATGACCTGTTCACTGCAAACTGAAGGCCAGGGAAGCTGGTAGTATACTGACAGCAGAAAGTCATACTTCAGTCTCAGCCTGGAGATTTGAGAACCAGAGTCCAGGAGGCAGGAGAAGACCAGGGTCTCAACTCAAACTTCCAAGCAGGCAGTGAATTCAGCCTCTCTCCACATTTTGTTCTATTCAAGCCCTCGGCGGGTTAAGTGACGTATTCCCAAACCAGGGCAGGCAATCTGCTTTACTCAGTCTACTGATTTAAATGGAATTCCCTCTTCTGGAAAAATCCTCACAAACACACCCAGAGACAACGTTTACCCAGATTTATGGCATGCCATGATCCAGGAAAGTTGACAGGTAAATTAACCATCAGAGCAGTTAACCTTTATTTCATTCTTAATGTGGCAGACTCTATGCTCATAACACTGGGAGGTTAGTGCTATTGTAATCTTTGTTTTGGATGATTAAACTGAGGTTTTAAAGAAGTGGAACAATTTGCCACTTTCAGAACCTTGCCAATCAAGTCTTCCTTCAGAGCCTGTCCTCATGGGCCCAAAAGCATTCTGACCCCAGACTCCCGATGTCCTGTAATTCAGAACATTCATTAAATCAGACCGACCCTCACACAGCAATTACCCAGAAGTGTGGAGTTCTACTGTAGTGTAACTGTGGAGCTCTCTGAATGGTGCTGGTGCTTTCTGAACTTGAGAGCCACTTTCACAGGCTATTATGGGGAGCTCTGTGTCTGGCCTCAAGGAAAGGAACTCTAAAAGAGGAAGATTGGTTTAAGTTATTGGGGAGTCAGGCAGAAACCATCATTAGGTGTGCAAAGCAGAGGTATATTGGCTCTTATTTCCACTGCAGTACAGTGGTGTGATTGAACTTAATTATCATGTTAGAAAGCAGAAGAAAGAAAAATTTTCAGACAATGGTAACAAAAAGAATTGCTATGGTAAGCTTCTAATTATTATTCAGTCTAGGGGTGGCCATTCACAGACCAGGGTTAGAGAGAATGGCCGCAGTGGCAAACAAGCCCAGTCTGGGAACCAGCACCATGCACAGGCCTCCAGTGGACTGGGAACAAGTAGACCCAAGTCTCTCCCCATGAGTCAGCGCCATTTGTAGATCAGGGTTATAGAGAACACTGGCTGTAGCAGCAAACAATCCCAGTCTGGGAAGCAGCACCTTGCACAGGCTGCAGCAGGATGGAATGGCCAGATCCCAGCCCCTTCTGGCACATGGGCTGGCAGGCAAGAGGTACCAACACCCCCCTCCCCCACCAGGCAACTGGCTTATTCAGAGAAACACAGGCTGCGATGATGGCCACTGAGGTGGGATGCAGTTGGATGCCTGTGGTGCTTTGGTGTTTCATGGGCTGGTGGTCTCATCATAGATTCAGGGGATATTGCTGGGCAGTGTGTCATCTAGAGGGGGATCTCCTTCTGAGGGTTGTGGCCATTGTTGATTCCCTATGGCCTTGTTTTGAGGTCCTATATCATTTCCATTGTTTTGTTGGCTTGGGCTTTATTCTCTTTTGTTTTGTTTATGTTAAATCCCATGGTAGGAGAAGCTACTTCAAGGATAGCAAGATATATTATGGTAGCAATTTTGGATTTACTATTGTATTATTTTGAAGTCCTTTATCACATTCATTGTTTTGTTTTTATTGTTTCTATTCTGTTCTTTTCTGTTTGATTTTTACTATGTCTGAAGTTATCTGCAGCTATTTTGAAGACATCAAAAGGCATTATGGTAACTATTGTTGATTTTGTTATGCTTTGAAATCCTGTATTTCTTACACTGGCTTGTCTTGATTGGTTTTATTCTGTTATATACTCTTTAAAAAAAGACTAGGGGCTGTGCTGAGAACAGAAAATTCAGAACACAAAGAACCATAACAGATGGAATCTATTAGAAAATCATACCTAAACAACGACTTGACATCTGAAAGTGGTTACCACTCCAAGCAGGAACTGGGCAGGGTGTGGTCTGGGGAGGAGAGGGGAGAGGATGGTCCAGTCTGGAGTGTAGGGGCTTGGACAGCTGCTTCAGGCACAGGCATGCCCCTGACATCAGCTCATCCTGACTCTGCCTTGCTTTCCTGGATGGTCCAAGTGCTCCACTTACGCATTTCTGGTGTCAGTCCTTGTCTTTCTGAGGAATACTGGGCAGCATTCATATCCTCATCTTCAGTGCCTGCATTAAGCCCAAGTTACATAGCTACAAGGAGAAAGAGCCAAAGTAGAGCATGGCCACTTCCTGTCGGCCACTCTCGCACTAGTGCTATTCTCTGCTCAGTTTCTCAAAACAAGTGCTTTGAGGGTTTTGAGTCCAAAACTGACCCAGAGCAGGCAGCTTATGAATGAGAAGGCATTTTAATAAGAAGTTGACTGATTTTTTGCTTATATTTATTTATGTACAGTGCCCAAAGTGTAGCACTATGCAAAACCACCTCTCAGTAAGTCCAAAAGAACCTGTGTACAAGGTAAACTAAAATTTGTTAGTGGTAAGATAAGTGTTGTGATGTTTTAATTGGTAACTGTCTTTTTAACCCTGATTCGTACAATAAGGATATATCTTGCAATTCCTGGGGTCTTAAATTCCACAAACTATGGTAACATTAACTACAAGCATGTTTAAAGATACACTAGATGTTGTTAGGCCCATCATGTGTCCTGTATAATTTTTCATTGCCATTTAACAGAAGACGAAGTTGCAACTTGAGTAGGTGAAGAACTCACAAAACTACATGTCATTTCATGATGTTTCCCGTGCAGATTCTTTCAGTGACCTCACACTGGCTCTGAACAGAACTTTAACTCCTTTCCCAGCTCATGGTGGTCTTTTATGACATGACTCGACCCACTTCTATGTCATCGCATCCTATTCTCTGCCAGGCCCTCCTGGGGTGTCACTTGCTGTCCTTTCCATCCAGAATCCCCTTGTCCAAGAACTTGACTTACCTGGGTCATTCTTATGATTCAAGTCTAGGAATAAATGCTCCATGCTCAGAGATGTTCCTGATGTTCAACCTAAGAAGCCAGTTGATCCCCATCACCTTCATAGGACTTCATTTTAAATTTTATTTAAAATTCTTTATTGTGACATCATATGTACGTGAAAAAGGCACACATCTTCATATACAACTGGCTGGATTTTTACAGGGTGAGCATACCTGTATACTGGCACCCTGAAGCCCTCCCTGTGTTCTGTTCTCATTACCCTACCCCGGGAGTAACTGTCATTCTGCCCTCTGTCGTCCTTGATTAAGGTGGAATCATAGAAGAAGTCTTCAGTTGTTCCTGGATTTTTTCATCCGATACTGTGTGAGATTCTTCCATGTTGTTATGTGTGGGAGTTTTTCACTTGTTCTCATGACCAGATAGTATTCCACTGTATGAAGAAACCATGGAATATTAATCTATTCTGTTGATAGGCACTAGCTGTTTTCCACATGGGGCTATTGCAAACAATGCCATCATAAACATTCTTCAATATATTTTTTAGTGAACTGTATGTTTGACTGGATTTTAATTGTATCACTTAAAACTAGACATTGTGTGTTTGTTTATTTAAACCTTCTCTGGCTAGCTTTATCTACAGCAAAATATGGTTTCTATGAAGCTAAGATCTTGTTTATATTTTCTCTCTTATTCTTTAAAAAAATCAGCTTTACTGATATTTACACGTACCAACATGTTTAGGAGTAAGTTGTTTAATTTGTTCCAGTTATGAAAATAAGAAAACTAAAGCTGGTGGGGAGAAACTTATCTTGTCCTGCGTCATCAGACTGGAAGCCAGTGTTTGAGCAAGGCAGCCTGACTCCATAGTCTCTGGAACGTGGGTATCCAGGAAGGATGGAAGATGGCTGGAGGGAGCCTGGTAACTTTACCCATGACACAACTTAGC
>RJWM01027562.1:0-26676 GCA_004363535.1 Dasyprocta punctata
TATCATTCACTCATTGAAAGTGTAAAATTAATGTTATTTAATATATTTATTGGAACATACAACCATCACTTCATCCAATTTTATATTTTTAGGCTCTCATAAAAGAAACGTAGCTTTCATCACCAGTCATTCCCCAGTTCTGGAGCCTTCTCCACCCAGTTGTAAGCAACTGCATATCTAATACTTTATCTATGGATTTTCCTGTTCTGTGCATTTAATGTAAATCAAATTATGCAACACATGATTATTTGTGAAGAGTTTTCACTTGGCATAATACATTCTAGATTGATTTATATTGTAGCATGTGTCAGTACTTTACTTTTTTTATTGATTAATGATATTTTCTTGTTTTCTTGGATATACCACATTTTGTTTCCTATCCATCAACTGATGGACATTTGAGCCTTCCTGTTTTTTGGGCTTTTATGAATAATGCTGCTATGACTGCATAAAATTTTTTGGTGCATTTACATGATATGATCCAAAAATACAGAAATGTCTAAAATTTTTAAAATTTGTTACAATAAAAGGGGCAAATTACTATTAATACTCCCCCTCACAGCAAACACATTCATCATTGCTACTTCCTGAAGCAGTTCTGCAAGTACTTTTATTGTGAGTGTCATTGTGCTGCCTCAATGTCCTGTCAATTAAAATATTTACATATCAGGGTCCTTTAGAGTTTAGGAAAGAGCCAGAAGTTGTATGGTGCCAGATCCAGTGAATAAAGTGGATGAAGACACACTGCAATGAGTCTGCATTTCCATTGGATGGCACTTAGCAGCAGGCTCATAATTTTGATCACACATTCAAAAGATACTCATGAAAGAGGGCTTCCAGAACTGCTTCAGAAAGTGGCAAGAAAGATGGGATATATGTGTTCAAAGCAAGGTGGAGTATTTTGAGGGGTTTAATGGCAATGTGTCTTTTACCATATGATTTTTAAAAATTTAAACATTTGCCATGTACTTTGGTTACCCATCGTATTTTTCATTTCTCTTGGTATTTGCCTGACACAGTTCATGACTGTGGCATAGCACAAAGGATGAGAGATTACTCAGAGTCAGTGTCCAATTCAAACTCCAAGGAGGCCCAGAGAAACTACCCTTAACTGAAACCCCTCTGCATAAGAGAGTCTCATAAAGGCAGCTCTAGCAGAAGCTTCTGTGGGTTGTTATTGACAGAACAAGGAAGCAAAGATAGGGAACAGGGGAAAGATAGAGAAGGTCAGGGTGGTCTGTTTTACAATTGACCCTAGAGTCAATCTAAGTGATAAATCAGAGTATATGGGGAGGAGAGGGCCAGAGCATTCATTTATTAAAGCAATAGATATAGATCAAATTTCAATATCAGGACCAGATTTAAAGAGATGTTAAATTTTAATCATTTATATTTAAGGTCTAAACATATTGTATAAAAGATAGCACTTATTAGTTACTTTGTACATATTAAACTTACATAGTGTTAACTCTATCAATTTAAATTTAAAGTTAGACTCACAGCATATGTAGTTTTTAGGTGTGCATATATATATATATATATATATATATATCCAAGTATATGTTATGTCATAAACTAAGATAATACCTGTTTATTTAACCAATCATGAACTGATTACTGAGCACATTTTGTAAGTTAACATTCAAATACTCTTTAACTTTTAAAGGTCACTTTTTAACCAAAAGCCTAACAATAAGAGCACAAGAAGTTTATTTCAGTAAAATATAGAAATTTTTTTAAAATTTAGTTTTGTAAGTTTAACCAAGAGCACCTTGATATTTTTATAAAACCATATTATTTTAGACATAAAAACTTAATCATTTAATTTTAGCCAAAAACAATTACTCTAGATGACTCATCGTAACAGATAACACTTATTTAAAGCTTTATATATATTATTTTTGACCAAGAAAAACCCTTAAATTATGGTACATAGACAATAATACACATTACTGAAGGGACACCTAGTTTCTGGGTACAGGGAGGAGGGAATTAAAGGATGCAGCCCATCCACCCCACTCAGGTTTCTTGCAAGAGCAGTGCACAAGGACACCCATGTGCTTTTCCTAGAACTGCGATGACCACAGAAGCTAACAATGTTCCTGTCAAGACCCCACCTGGAAAAGCACCTGATGTTCCTGGCTGTTCTGGCCCATGCACCCACTCCCCCACTGCAGTTACTCATGTACTTAAGGCCCAAACATCTTCTCCTCGGGGTTGCTCTCTGTCTATGAGGGGACCCCTTCCCCTCTCACCTAATAAACTTCCTCTTCATGGCAGAGTGTCTCTGTCGTCCTTGAGTGGGTTGTGGTCGCACTTACTTTTCAATTACATTTATAAAATTGATTTCTGATATTGTCTTGGTTACCTAAGAATCTGGATGGAAATAGGTTACCAAATTTAGAGACATCTTTATTCTTAACAAAAAATTTAAACTAGCCTACTGTTAATCTATATGAACCATAAGCATTTGAGATAATGTCTTAAGTGTTTATTTACCAATAAGACAATTCAAATAGAAATTTTGGAGGATGCCTTGGTTATTTTTCTTTCATTGCTGGGACAAAATACCTGACACCCAAAATGAAGAAAGGAAAGGTTTATTTAGCTCACTGTTTATGGAGGTTTCAGTCCATAATCAGTTGACTCCAAGTCAGGGTGGCATGGCACAGGGACAACATTTCAAGACAGCAGCCAGCAAAAGCTACCAACAAAAGAGAGGAGAACAAACCTCCTCTCTTATACTGTAAATAGCCCACCACCCCCACACCTCCACCCCCAGCCCAGGGCTGGTGTAGCACTCATAACACTGCTGTGCCTTCCTGTTACACAGGATGAGGATATTTACAAAGTAAGGATCCTGGCTTCCTGCTGAGTCTCTTAGTTAAATTTCTAAACTTCTCAAGTTGACACAATATATCAACCATAACAGAGGTTAATATAATATATACCTGAAAGTTAACACACACATATTAACCTAAACGTACATGGCCTTTATTATTATTAAACTTTAAGGCTTTTGTTCATATGTAAGCCTCAAATCTGTCAGTGTTTATCTGGCAATGTTTTAAATAAATTTGGCTACTCCAAAAACTCACATAAATTGTTTTTCCATGGAAATCCCAATGAGAACGACAACAACAAAAAGTAAAAATAAACAGAAACTGTTGAGCTAAAAAAATTTTTCTTGCACAAGGCAGCTGAAGGTGTTTTAACCAATTATTAACACACATTAAACAAACATACAAACACATGAAACAATTATCTTTAAACCAGAGCACACACTTAGATATTTTGTACAAATTGAACTATAGTAATCTTTTTATAGTTTTTAAGTTTGTAACTATAAGCAGACTAGTCAAAACTTTCTGCTTATTGTCAAAACTTTCTCATAGGTCATCATTTAGCAGAGCTCTCTTCTAATAAGAATCAGAAAGAAAGCCAGGTGTGGTGGCACATGCCTTTAATTTCAGCACTTGGGAGGCTGAGGCGGGAGGATCATTGTGAGTTCAAGACCAGCCTGGGCTACAAAGTGAGTTCAAGGTCAACCTAAACTGCATAGTGAGACCCTGTTTCAAAAAACAGGGCCAGGGATTTAGCTCAGTGGTGTAAAGCCTGCCTGGTAGTCACAAGGTTGTGAGTTCGATCCCTGGTACCAAAAAAACAAAAACAAAAACAAGAATCAGAAAGAAAAATTTCTTTTACGCCTGTGAAAGCGAAAGCTGTTAGGAATTTAGGCTGATGGTTTATCACATTGGAATAGACCTATTTCTATTTAAAACTGTTGATAGACTCATAAAGGTCCCCAGGAATATTTTTTATTTAATCAATTAATTTATCTGTGCTGTGAAAAACAGTTTGCCTCAAGGAGCAGCTCTCCTGAAAGGAGAGGGAAGAGCAGAATGGCTGATAATTTGGACTAAAACATTTACATTTATTCTTTGAGAGTCAAATCTAGACCAGTTTTTTAAGAATATGGTCCAGAGATAAGTTAAGGTTAGCGTCATCTGAAAAGGTCATGGGGAGGGGGAAACCCACCACCCTGAAAATCAGAATGCAGCAGCCACAGAGAAGAAAGCTGCCTTGGAGTATGAGAACCAAATCCCAACCATCTCTAGGGCAGAAAGACAATCAAGACCAAAAGTTTTCCCAGCGTCGATCTCCAGTCCTTATCAAAACATGCCCCCAAAGACAAAAGCTATGATTAACTCCAACTGCACTGCCAGGCAGAAAACCAACAATCAAAGAACTCCAATGACTGTTTTTAACTTTCCTGAGAGAGAGAGAGAGAGAGAGTGAAAGAAAATCAGAACAGATTGGAGATGCTCCATTAAGGTTTACAGTTTTGGGCTCATATATGTGTGTGCTTGAGGCTCTGTAAAAAGTTCTGATGGGGGCTCCGTTTTCCCAGTAAATTTGCCCCAATTTAACATCACTTGCTGGTTTGACTTTTGTTGTCTTTAGCTTTCTCTCTTTAAAAAATCTCTTTCTTTTCCTTTTTTTTTTCTATTTGTATTTTCTTTTCCTTATTTTTTTTTTTCTGTTTGGTAAAACAAATACAATTGGCATATGGATTATAATTTTAGAGCTCCCAACCCTCTGGCCACCCCTCTTGGTGCCCTAGGAGCTCAGAGGGAGGAGGGGGCTTTCAGAGGGAGCTGAGGGAGGAAGAAGAAGCTTTTTAAGGGGAACTTAGATTGAATAGATTAAATAGAAACCCTGCAAAGATGCCAGGATTACAGAACTTAATGATTGTCTCAATTTTTGGCCCACATGTTCCCAGTCCTCCATCTCCAGGCTGTCCTCCAGAGGAGACTGGGGACAATGTGGTTGAATGCTACCAATAGTTTAATAAGCTGAGGTTCAGAAACTTTACAACCAGATACCTTTAAGAGGCACTGTAAATGTAGTTTAAGCTTTATCTTTGGATAAAGTTTGATCTCTACTGTATAAATGAAAGTAAAAGAGCAAAGAGAAGAAAAAGTGAACTGCTCCTGATCACTTAGCAGTTGGACAATTAAAAGACCTCTGGGCTGATAAAACTAACCTGTGACCTTGCCAAAAGCCTTCCAGGCTATTCCTCAGTGTCTCTGTCTCCTCATCAGGAAGTAAAGTTGGACATCTTAGTTCCATTTCCAGGATTTGGAAGGTCAGTCCTCTGCACTGAGTTGTACCAACTTATTCCTCAAACAAGGCACCACTTGCTGCAGTTCGTGATGGTGGCACAGTGCAAAGGATGAGCGATAACTCAGAGTCAATGTTCAATTCAAACTCCAAGATGGCCCAGACGGACTACCATTAACTGAGATCCCTCTGTACAAGACAGTCTCATGAAGACGACCTCAAACTGAAGCTTCTGTGGCTATTTATTGATAGAACAAGGGAGCAAGGATGGGGAACAGGGGAAGGTCAGAGAGATCTGTTAGATTGACCTTAGGGCCACACCTAAGTGATAAATTGGAGTATGGGGAGGAGAGGGCCAGAGCATTCATTCCTTAAGGCAATGTGTTTTGATCCTACTTAGATGTGTGACCTTTCAGGGTGCCTTTTAATCTCTAACCATGCATTCTGGGAGTTTTGGGTGCATGGTTCCAGAAGTCCCTTATCTCTGCATAACCATTTCATACATCTGACCAATGTCCCCACATTTGTCTAGTGGTTGAATATCTAGATTACATGATAACTTCATGTTCAACATTTTGAGGAATTACCAGCCCATTTTCCAAAGCAACTGCATCACTTTATAGTCTCACCAGTGGTGAGGGTTTCAATATCTCCAAATTTTTCACCGAAGCGTCTCAATATCTGACTCCATAATTATAGATATCCTAGTAGGTATGAAATAAGATCTTGTTTTTTTAATGTGCATTTTTCTGATGGCTAATACTGTTATGCATCTTATTTTAACTTTTTCATACTACTTTGCCATTTGTATATCTTTTTTAAAGTAACATTTATCTTAATGCTTGGCCGCCAGCACACATTTTTGCAGTACTGGGTTCCAGCCCAGGGGCACTCTACTACTGAGCTATGTCCCCAGCCTTTAAAAATACCTTATTTTAAGACAGTGTCTTTGCTGAGTTTCCTAGCTGGAATTCAAACTTGGGATCTGTTGTACTAAGGGTTTACAAGGGAATAGATTTAGTACAAGACACATAATTTATAGGATTATTTTATAATATTCACTCAAAGAGGCAAATACTGAAAAGTGCAGGAGATCTGTCCACACACTAGTGACCCAAAGAATCCAGTTGGGGGCCTGGGTCTCACAGCAATGTCCTGTACAATTCCAGCTGAAGATCTAGAGCCCATGTATGGGGGAACCACTTAGAGTGCTTCAAAGCTCAGGGTCATCTAAGAACACCTGAGAGCATGACCCTGTTTGTCTAGCACAGGTGTACAGTGGGATACAGTTATGTAACCATGACTTGGCACAGGTAAACATGCATGTGCTAGTTACAGCACTATGTAAGAATGTAAAATTGAGATAACAACCTGTATAAGAATTATACAACAAAGATGCAGGCAGCTCTTGTGCTGTTGGTGTTGTTCTTGCACTCCTGTGTCATGCTGTGCTCCATGCTGCTTGCTGTTCTTGCTGGTGTCTTGCACACGTGCGTTCTTTCTTTTTTAGTACCGAGGATCGAACTCACAACCTCGCCACTGCAGGCAGGCGCTTACGCCACTGAGCTAAATTCCCACCCTTATTTTTTGAAACAGGGTCTCACTATGCAGTTCAGGCTGGCCTTGAGCTCATTTTGTAGCCCAGGCTGGTCTCTAACTCACAAGGATCCTCCTGCCTCAGCCCCCGAGTGCTGAAATTAAAGGCACACGCCACCATGCCTAGCTGATACACGTGTGTTCTGTAACCTTGGGACTTCACCCTTGAAAATCTCCCTTGTGTCCCCTCCCTCACAAGTGGGCCGACACCATGGCAATGTCTTCCATGAACCCAGCTGGAGGCCTAGAGCCCACCACAGTGTCTTGTGTAAGTCTGTATCAAGGATTTGCACTGGGAAGGCCCAAAGGTCAGTGGTGGAGGCTAGAAAGTCTGTGCCAGTGGAATGAAAGATCTGTGTCAGCAGGCTGAGGAATCTGCACTGGAGCCAGGAAATGACACTCAAAATAAGGACCAGAGCTCCCCTGAAGACAACTGCAGCCATTCTCAGTGACAAAGAAGACCTGCGCTCCTTCAGTGATAACAGCCAAGTTCATAACAGGACAGCTGGTGTGACAAGCTTCTCCAGAAGAATCAACAGCACACAATCTTCCCCTCCAGTTCTGCTTTTATGCTATTAGCAACAATCCTCAGGGTGGCCTTCCACCTCCAGAGCCACACTGGTTCAGTTCAGGGTGCTACAGTTGACCATTAGGTAATCCACCACAGGATCCTCCTGCCTCAGCATCCCTAAGTGCTGGCACCACAGGCATGTGCTATCACGCCTGACTGTATTTTCCCATTTTAACATTGGGTGACTTGTCTTTTTTGTTATTAAATTGTATTTTTATATATTCTGGATGCAAGTTCCTTATACGATACATGACTTGTGAATACTTTTCTCTTGTATAGATTTTCTCATCACTTTCTTGATAGCATTTGCAGTATAAAAGTTCTTATTTTAGAGTAGTTCAATCTGCTTTTTTTTCTGTTACTTGTATTTTTTGTGTTGTATCTAAGAAATGAGTGTCTAACCAAGATAATGGAAGATTTATTCTTATGTTTTATCTATGAATTTTATAATTTTATCTCTTACTTTTAGTTTTATAAGCCACTTGGAGTTAGTTTTTGTAGAAGTTGGGAGGTAACCGTAAAACTTTTGTGCATGTTGTCTGTTATGTGACCAATATAAAAGAAAATAACTCCATGTTTGTATATGGATGTTCAGTTGTCCTAGCCATGTGCTGAAAAAGTTATTCTTCCTCTCTATGAAATTATTGTCTTCTGATTCTGAACACGGCATGTATTTCCATTTATTAAGGTATATAATGTATTTCAACAATGCTTTATAGTTTTCAATGTACAGGTTTTGCATTCTTTTGCTAAATTATAGCTAAATAATTTATTGGTTTTGGTGCTACTGTACATGAAATTTTCTTAATATTGTTTTTGGTAATTTTATTGCTAGTCTACAGAAATGCAATTGATTTTTTGTATGCTGATTTTGTATTTTGCAATATTGTTACATTCTTTTATTGGTCCTAATAGCTTTATAGAGAACTCCATAGGTTTTCTATGTACAAGATACTGTCATCTGCAAATAGAGACAGTCTTAGTTTTCCTTCCCAGTTCCTTGTTGCTTGCCTAATTTGTCTGTATATTCTTCTGATGAAATGCTAAATAGTAAGGGAAAGAGTAAGCTACTATGATTTCTTATTCTTCATTAACATATTCAGTTGTTTATCTTTGAATCTGATGTTAGCTCTGGGCTTTTTATATATGCACTTTATCAGGTTGAGAAATTTGTCGCCTTTCTTAGTTGGTTGAGTGTTTTTATCATAAAAAGGTGTTGGACTTTATTAAATGTGTTTTCTACATCTGTTGAGGTGAACATGTAATTTTTGTGTTTATTCTATTAGAGTATATTACATTGATGATTTACATGTTAAGCCACCCTTTCACTCCTGGGATAAATTTCATTTGTTCATGGTTATCATCGTGTTTTATGTTACTGGATTCAGTTTGCTAATATGTTGTTGAAGGCTTTTACATCTATATTCATATGGCATACTAGTCTAATTTGTTTATGTATTTACATTTTTCTTATGATGTTCTTAGTTTTGGTATTAGGGCAATTTTGGCAAACATAAAATGAGTTGGGAAATATTTCCTCCTCTTCTGTATTGAACGAGTTGACAAAACATTGGTTTTAACTCTCCTCTGAATATTTGGTAAGCTAAGCAGGAAAGCCATTGGTACATGGTCTTTATTGGGAAGTTTTAAAATTACTAATTTGATGGCCTTACTTGTTGTGGGTTTTATTCAGATTATCTGTTTCTCTTTGAGTCAGTTTGTGTCTTTCTAGAAATTTGCTTATTTCACCTAAATTATCTAATGTTTTTGGCATAGAGTTTTTCATAATTTTCCATACATGTCTCTGTCTATCAGTATTCTGTATTAGTACTGGAGACTGAACTCAGGGGGCACTGTACCACTGAACTATCTCTCCAGGAATTTTTATTTTTGTTTTGAGACAGAGTCTTGCTAAGTTGCTCAGGCTGCCCTTGAACTTGCAATCATTTTATTGCAGCTCCCCAGTAGCTGGGGTTACTGGCGTGTGCCACCAGGTCCAATTTTATAATCCTTTTTATTTCTGTAAGATTGGTAGTAATGTGACCTCTTTTATTCCCTAGTTAAGTAATTCATAACCTCTCCCATTTCTTCGCCAGTCCAACTAAAATTTTTGTAAATGATATCTTTTCAAAGAATCAGTTTTTATTTTCACTGATTTTTGTATTATTTTTCTAGTCTACATTTCACTGATTCTGGTTTAAAACCAAAATCATTTATCATTTCCTTCATTCTAGTTTTGGGTTTAGTTTGCTCTTCTTATTTTAGTTCCTTAGGTAAAAATATTATAAATTGATTTGAAATCTTTTCAAATTGTAGGCATTTAATGCAACACATTTAGAAAAAGATAGGAACTGTTATGGCCTGAAGATTCAATGGTTTGATAGAAACCCATCAGTAAGACTGAATTATATAAAATCTTACCTGGATGCTTGCCTACCTTTTGATTCTGTGACTGAGTTGCATCCAAACTGCACAAGTTAAATACATGAACTCCACCAGAGCTTTTGTTTTAACAATGGAAATTACTGAAAGAGTTTGAGCAATTTTTAATTTGGAAAGATTAATTATTTGATGACAATTGTGCACCATCCTCAAACCTGTCACATGTAGCAACTCTGCAGTCTGAGAAATTCTTACTGGCATTTGCAAGCATGGCAGAAATTTAATAAACTGTTGCCAAACCATTCGTTTGTTTGAATGCCAAGGTTTCCTTCCCTACATCACATGCACCGTCCTGTTGCCAACATTTATCAAAATACTCCCACAGTTGTCACAGAAAGAACTGTATAGAGATTTACTACTTCTTTATTCTTCTTGTCCTTATATTTCGTTGCCTTGTCACTTGCTGGAGATTTATTTGAATAACAAGAATAACGTCTGTATGGAACAGTTAGATGTTAAATCATGGACTGAAAACTAATATTTGAGTTACGGCTATAGGAACAGATAAAGAGGTTAGTGGGATCAAAATGACTTTCATGCCTTACTTTTTAAATGTTCCTAATGTTTGAATTTTTATAGGGAGATTGTGCTGTTTGTGCAATGTAAAGCAACAATATAAATGTAAAAACAAGAGATAGAGAGAGAGAGAATCAAGAAAAAAAAACATTAAAAAGTCCAGCTAGATCAACTCATTTCTAATCAGTCATGCAATTCTGTGAGACAAAGAGTAATAATAGGATTTAAGGTAAAATCCATCTCTTTGAACCAGGGATTGACAAGTAGTTGAAATTATTGGCTCTGAATTTACATTTTCTGCTTTGACCCCAACAAGTAAATGCCTGCCTAGGTTTTAAAAACCTGTGCATATGAAACAGGAGAAAAGGAAGATTGGAATGTCTACCCCTGGGCTTTAGTCACAAACCCAAAGATTCATAAAGTGTAGCCTCTTCCCATTAGGGTTAGATACACAACTATCATCTGAAATAAATATCTCTTCTTTGTCTTGCACATTAATGTCTCTTAGGGATACCTTGGCAATCCTATAAAAACTTTCAGAGTGTATACTCTTTTTGCACTGAAAACATAAGATTTATTTTGTTTTCTTTTTATTATTTTCTTTCCCCTCCCCCTCACATCCCTCCCCATTTCCTCCAGTGTTTTTTCTCCCTTCCCATTTGCAAAAGTTCTCTTTCCAGGGTTGAATATGCAATTTCACTGCTAGGGACTTCTTTTGAAGAAAAACACCAGTGCACAAACATTAGATAAACAGAATCTCACTGCAGAAATACATTCCTAATATCCTAAATGTAGGGGCAAGAGGGTGGGAGGAGAGGAATTGAGAGAGGAAAGGAGAGAGACAGAGAGATTAGTTTAATGTACCCAAGGTCATAGGGCTGAGAGGTGGATTGCTAGGATGTCAACTATGATTTTATCCATTCCTACATTATATTTCATGAGACAGTGAATGTGAATGATTTGTTAGTGATCGAGAACCACCTATGTGTTTTTCCTAGGGTAGATCAAGACTTAATGGTGAAGAGAGGAGAGCGTGTGGGCAAATATCATAGCCAAGGTGGGTCAGTAATGTAAAATAACAAAACATGAGGGGAAAAGTTACATATAAGTAAAAGAAGGGGATTCTGGAGGAAAGTATTTTATTTTCCAAAGGCATTACCTTACCAAGTCTCATTCTGTCCCCCAGGAACCATGAATCCCATATTAAAAGACTCCAAATACACTTTTAGTGAGTCTAATAGGCTTTCTCCCTTTGAATAGGTTGGGGTGGGGTTCAGGAAGAAATTATTTCTGGGGAACATATTTGTATTTTTTCATCAAAGAAAATCCTTACTGGCATGTGTTTGAGGGATTAGTACATCTTTGAGATCCTAAGCAAATGGGAAGAGAAATGTTGTAGCATTCCCAAACTTGGAAATGAAGAATTTGGTGTGGTTGCTGCTGAGTGGGACGATTCAGAGCATTTTAATGATCATGTGCCAATTTCAGGAGTCCTGACATTTTCTGAATGCCCTGGCGTTTCCGAGTGTCTCAGATGCTATGTTAGTATTCCAGATGGCCTTGAGCCAAATACTAATCCTTCTGTGTTTCATTTTCTCTATCCGTTAAATGAGGGAGGGGCGTGGAATAAGTGATCTGCACCGTCAATTTGGAAGTTAATTTATAATTGTCAACACTGAATCATCATTCACTTAAAATAAACATATTTGGCATTTAATAATTATGGTTAAAAACACTAATTAGTTTCTAAACATTGATTTTCACTGGTTATAAAATTTGTACTTTTTAATGGGGTATCAAGTGTGATGATTATTTTGATTTTGGGGTATTTGATTTTTTAATTTCTTTTTAAATTATATAATATCTGTTTGTAGTACATAATGGTCACATTTCTTGTGGGGAGTTGGTACATGTATATAACACATCTTAATTCATATTTTATACCCTTTCTCTTCACTCCTTCTCCTCCGCCTGCATCTCTTGGTGCTCTTCCTATACGCCAAAGATCTGTCTCACTATTCCCTACTATCTATCTTTTATTTTTCTCTTTGTTTATATTTTGGGTTTCTCATATAAGAGAAACCATGTAATAGTTAAGCTTGCGTGTCTGATTTATTTCACTTAACATCTAAAAGTGCATTCATTTTTCTACAAATAACTCAAGTTTATTTTCTTTCTGACAGAGTAGTAATCCATTAAATATAAACACCACATTTTCTTTATCCATTCATTTCTTACTGGGCACATGGGCTGCTCCTAAGGGTTAGATATTGTGAATCATACTGCTGTAAACATGAGTATGCAGGTATCACTGTAACATGATACCTTTAACTTTCAGGAACATATCTAAGAGGGGAAAGTTGGGTTGAATGGAATTTCTTGTTTTAGGTTTTTGAGGAATCTCCTCCATCCTGATTTCCATAATGGCTATGCTAGTTTATATTCTCACCAACAATGCAAAAGATTCTTTTACATCTTAGCCTTGCCAGCATTGGTCGTTATCTGATTTCTTTTTTCTTTTTTTTTTTTTAATTTCTTGATGATAACCATTCTTTCCAGAGTAAGATGGAATCTTAGTGTTGTTTTAGTTTGAATTTCTCTAATGGCCAGAGATGTTGAACGTTTTTTCATGTATTTAGTATCCACCTGTATTTCTTCCTCCTAGAAGTGTTTGTTCATTTCAGTTGTCCATTTTTTGATTACGCCTTTTTTGCAGGGGAGATCTCATTTTTTCTCAGTTATTTATATATTCTAGATATTAGTATTCAACTGCTTACTCTGCCTGGTGTATTCATTCTTTTACAATTTTGGGGGTTTCATTGTCTCTATGTAGGATATCCTTGAGAAGTTTTTGTAGTGCCGTTTGGTGGTCATGAATTTCTTTAGGTGGAAATACCTTATTTCTCCATCAGTTTTGAAAGAAAGATTTCACCATATGTAAGTCTGGGTTGGAAGCTGGTATCTTTTACGGCTTGAAAGACTTCACTCTAAGCTCCTGTGGCATGTAAGTTTTTTTTTTTTTTTTTGAGAAGTCTGCTGTAATTCTACTGGGTTTATCTTTATAAGAGATCATCACTTTTCTCTAATGGCTTTTAAGATTCTGACCCTGTATTGGACTTCTAGGATTTTGATTATGATGTGATGTGGAGAGATTTTTTTCCTTCACTTCACACTGTGGCTCTTTTGGGTACTATATGCACCACTTATCTATACATTTATTTCTTTTACAGTATTTGAAAGTTTTCTGATGTTTTCTCTATAAAGAGGTTTCATATGACCTTTGTGCCGTTTTCTGATTTTTCCTTTATTTCAGTTAATCTTAGGTTACTCTTTTTTTTTTTTCCATTGGGTGATAAACTGTTGAATCTATTTTTCAAGTTGCTTTGTTGTTTTTAAGGTATTTCTAGGTACTTGGTTTTTGAAAACATACCTATCTTCTAATTCTGATATTCTGTCTTCACAATAGTCACTTAAAAAGTTCATAGTTTTGATGTAATTTTTAATTTCCTGGATTTCCGTTTGGAACATTTTCTTTCTTTTTCTCTTTTGGTACCAGGATCGAACTCACAACCTTGCACCTGCCAGGCAGGCGCTTAAGCCACTGAGCTAAATCCCCGGCTGTTTGGAACATTTTCATGGATTCTAACTTCTTGCTAGACTGGTCATTCACATTTTGTACCATTTCATTTAGCCAAGCTAGGTTTTATTATTGTCTTCTTTAAGTTCCATGTTTTTTCTTTTTAAATTACCTCCATTATCTGATTAGTTATATTTTCTCTGAGCCTGCTGAGTGCCTCATTGATCTGTTTTTTAATCTCCTTTGCTATCCTTTCAAATACTTTGGCTTTTGTTATTTTCCTTCTTAATTCCCTATGGATCTACTATGGGAGTATTGGAAATTTTGGGAGGTATTTTGTTGTCTTATCTTCTCACATTTCTATTGTCTTTTGTTTTGTTTTGATTTGTGCTTAGCTTTCTAGTCACTTGTATTGGAAAGTTGTTGTCGCTATTATGGAGATCTCTTCAATCTGCCTTTCAGTGATTCACTAAGGGCATAGTTAACAACAGTCCTTTGTCTCTGTCCCAAGATCTGACCACCTCTGTTGGTTTGGCAAGGGAAGGTACCCATTTCTCAGGGAATGGACAGCAGTACTATAAATGTCAACAAGGTAATTTGGATATTGGTGTATAGGGAAAACACTGTTGTTAATAGCAACAACTTTGGAACCCTAGCAATATCAAATAAATCAATAATGGTAATACAATCCAATACAACTGGATATTGACATACATAAGAATCATTAATGTACCATTAATGTTAGAAAAGAAATCTATAACCATAGTATAAATACCAAGACAAAGCAAATACTACCAAATACAACAACTACACCTCCACTGATAGGAATTCAATAGTAATATAGTCAACTCTTTAAAGATTTATAAAATTTGATAGTTACACTATTAAACATACGGGAATGGGAGAATGCAAGAAGAAAAATTTGAAAAATTAAACCATGGGATATGAGAAGGAGAAAAGTGAGATAACAGATTCTATTAAAAAGTATAAGGATATTTATAGACTCAGATAAAGATAACAAAAATATAAGGAAGAGAAGATAAAAGAAAAAGGGAGAAGAAAAGAAATAATATGGAGAACAATAGAAAAAAATTTTTAAAAAGGCAAAAAGAAAGGAAAAGGACAAAAAACAAAAGGGTAAGGAAAAGAAAAAACAAAAATAAAAAGGGGCAAATGAGTCTAAGATAGAAAAAAACTTTCTCTGTATTTTTGAGTTTATGTTTCCTTCCAGGATCAGCAGGTTTGGAGTCCCCCAAGTTAACTCTCCCTGGCCTTACGGCCTGTGTGTTTGTGAGGTGTGCTCCCTGTTCCAGAGGCCTGTTTACCCCAGGCTGTGTCAGGGCTGCTTAGTTTGGTACACAGGGAGCCAATCAGACCTCAGCTCTATTCTGCACGTAGCCAGCAGGGTAAGTGTTCAAGTACTAAGCACCAGCACACATTTTCAGCCTCAGCAGTTCTGAGCACATCCAAGTTAGGCCCGGCTTCTCACCTTGAGGGGCAGAGTCTAGGTCTTTCCTGGCTCAAGTGTAAACTTCTCAGAGAATCTCTTTCTAGCCCATTCCTTGTCTGTGGATGTCTTTTATAGCCGTCTCTCACCCAGTCACTGTGGGAGGATAATACCAGGAGCCTTCAAGTAAAGCTGTTTTTTAAATTGTGTCTGAATCCCACATTTAGATCATCAAAATGGCACTGATTAAGCACTCTGTGGCAATATGGTAGATGTGTATACTTGAATTTTTCTCTGGCTGTTACTTACTGTGTCAAAGGAGTCCTTTTGGAGCAACATCCCCTGCTGTTTTTGCAATTCCAAACACCTGGGGGCCCTGCCACCATTTCTTCCTGGATCTCCCAGTCCTGGTCACTTACCTTGCTCCAGGGGAGCCTGGTTCCCCTTCCCATGAGCCATGAGCTATGGAGAATGTTCAGATTCTCTTATTCTTTTCTCTGTGTTGTGGACCATTATTCTGACTTGTCTGCAGCTTCTAATTTTTTCTGCCAGTTCTTTCCTGATTCCCAGAGACCCACTTCTACCTCTTTCTTCTCCTTTCTCTCCTCCTCCTCTTCTTCTTCTTCTTCCTCTTCCCCTTCCCCTTCTCCTCCTCCCCTTCTTTTTTTTTTTTTTCCCAACTTGTCTTTTTTCCAGTGTCTGGATTCTGGATTGCAGAGAGGCTCAATTTTGCTACTAATCATCACTTTGCCATTTTCCTTCTCCATACATCTTTATGTAAAGTGAAACAAAATTTTATTTACAGGAGACTCTATACTTCCAGGATCTGCATTATTGGTTCTCTCTTTACTATTAGGAAAGAACTGATAAGACTTTTATATGGTGAAGGAAGAAAGGAATGGTTTTAAAAAGAATGGACTGAAGGAATGGACTATGTGTGCTTCTCTATTCATTTTATTTTTATATTGTTGGCGATCAAAACCAGGGTTATGAACATGGCAGGTAAGGCCTCTATCATTGAGTCATGCCTCCAGCCCTTGAAACTTACTTATTTTCAAGTGCCTTTCATCTCTTCAAAGATCTACAAACATGCACACACTCCATAGCTGACTGGGCCTACAAAGGAGTTATTAAAGAATGATGTTGAAGCTGAGTGTGGGAGCAGACACTTGCAATCCCAGCACTTTGTGAAGCTGAGGTAGGAGGAGTACAAGTTTGAGCCTAGCCTGAGCAACTTAGTAAGATTCTGCATTCCCCTCCATCCCTAAAAAGGGCACAGTGCAAAGGCCCTGGGTTCACTCCCTGCTACCAAACAAAAAACCCAAAGTAACAATTAGTCTCATGGTGTGTGTCAGCTTTTTGTTGCTGTGAACAAATATCTGAGAAGAACAATTTAAAGAAACAAAAATTTACTTTGGCCTGTGGTTTCAGAGGTTTCAGTCCATGATCTGATACCTTCATGCTAGGGTGGCTTGACGCAGGAGAACAGTCATGGTGGGTAGAAAGTAGCAAAGCAACAAGCAAGCAAGACAAGACTCTTTCTGTCCTTTATGTATTGTGTCTAGATTGATGGGATCAGGGTGGTACCAATCAGTGGACTGAATTAGCAATCACACACCCTTAATCTCAATATCACACACTCCAGATCCACTCATCTCCAAAAAAGCCTAAGATTGTATGAGTCTTTGGGGAGACATCTAGACACAAACCATAACACCATGCCGGGCTGAGGGGATATCATTTATAACACAACCAGGAGACACAAATATGTCAGATTCTCCCATTTTGTTAAGGTGGTAGCCACCATTTTTTCAATCATTGGGACAGAATACCTGACATAATCAACTTTTAAGGAGGAAAAGTTTATTTTGGTTCATGGTTTTAGAGGTTTTGATCTGTGGTCGGTTTGTCCTATTGCTTTGGACACAGTACATCATGGTGGGAATGTACAGCAGAGGAAGCCTATTCACTGTAAGACAGGACAGAACATAAAAAGGTAGAAAGGAGACAAATTGTAAGGAAACTATAATTTTGAAGAAGTTGTAGCTTTGAGAAAACTTCATTTGAAGACATAATCCAAGTTATCCAAGGTTACAGCTGTTTTTCTTCCAGACTCCTCACACCTAAATTTCAAAGTGTCTGAAAGATACCACGAGTCTATAAACTTGGTCTGTGTTTTTCTTCCAATAGTATAAATTAAATTCAAGACTTCCATTCTCAAAAAAAAAAATAGTATTATTAATTCACTACCATATTCTTAAAGTTCAAACAGAGATAAATGGTTTACATTTTAGCCTATTTGATAAAGTTAGTTTTGGTTTTAAGCTCACTAATGGGCAACCTGACCTTAAGGAACAAACATCAGATAATGATAAATAACTCAAAAAATAAACATCCTTGATCATTCATCTGAGGATTCCCGAGACCACATAAATATGGTCTCACCACCTCCCAACAGTGCCACACGCAGGGAACAAGCCTTCCACAGAAGAGCCTTTGGGGAACATCTGAGATAGATATACTATCACACCAGATTGTTTCCCTGAAAAGGTCCATTTATCCGACTTTGTTTCGTCAGGAACTTGTGAGTTGCTATCCGGAGACAAGTGTGATAACTTGATCCCTAACAAACTTTCTTAATTTTAGCCGGTAAGATGCAGAGTGAATGAAATCTAAGCTCGGCCACTTACATTTCTCATTTTTGAAGAGGAAACCCAGACTTACACTTTCGCTGTGCTCTTCGGTGAATGTAAAATCTGGACCCAGGAGACAAAGCACGGGCCGCTGGTATAGTGTCTTAGGCTGCACCTCCACCTGCTGGCGGCGGATTCCCATAGCAACTCAAGGGCTGGAGTGGGATGGGGGAGGAGGGTCCCGGGCTCAATCCGGAAGCCTACACCACTTTCAATACAGCCACACTATCAACCAACTTTGAGTAAAAAACATTTCCAGATTTTACTTACAGAAGGTTTACTTGATATTAACGATAGCATCCTGGACACCACTGGAGTTTTTGCAAGGCATCCGTGGTTCCATTCTACAAATATTTAGCTTTGAGGCTCTTGGGATGCACCAGTGGACAAGAGACAAAAAGTCCGTTCCGAGAGGCCTTTCACTGTGCTCTCTGCACTCGATAGATACCACGCAAATCAATGCAGGTAAATTGAAAAGAGCTCTACAAATTACGGTTTCCTCCAATGTCAACAGGTCTACAAAACAGTGTAGCTACTTAAATGGAGAATCCGAAGCACACAGGCCCTGGCCGGCACCTCTGCAAAACAGAGTTAAAACCCAACCTAGATATCCAGGCTGTGGCCAGCCGGACTGACCAAAAAGCTCGAGTGACTGTCTTTCCCCAAGCTTTCTCCCCAGACGTATTTTCTGCAGGAAGCAAGGGTTTGGCCCAGTCGGCGAGGCTTGTACCCGCCGAGGGCAACGGCGAGCTGTGGAATTTGCCCCTCTAAAGGAGACACTTGCTCCCCTGCGGATCCCGCGAGGTGGCTGCGCGAACCCCCGCAGACCCGGCACTCTGAGTCACCCCCGCGCCCCGAGTGCCCGGAGCCAGGGACAAATCCTCAGCGCAGCGCGTACGCGCCCCCTACCGGCGGCGGCAGTCCCGGCACAGCGCCCGGAAGGGAACTGTCCTACGGAACCTCCGGCGCGCGCTCCTGGTTTCCGGGGGAAGCGGACAGAGAAGGATTTGCACGCTACGCTTCTCATGGCCGCTATGGAGGCGATGGCGTCGGCTTTTCGGGGGCTGCGGCTTTGGCGGGTCGTCCCCAGCGGTGGGGCCAACCGGAGTGAGTTTTTGCGGGCCGTGGGGACAGAGAACTAAGCGGAGAGTGCGGTGTCTGCCCAGATTGGGCCTGGCGGGGGCCTGGGAGGTCCTCAAGGTCGGGGAAGGAGGAATGTTTTCCGTCCGGGCCGTGGCTGCCGCCCCTTCTCAGAGGACTGGGGGCTGAGGACTCTCGGGGTTGAGGGAGCCGGGGAAGGGCTGGCCGCTCCCCGGGGTGGAGTTTGTGCTCAGGGAGGCGCCCATGTGTCCCCCAAACGTGTTGCGATCTTCCCGCGGGGATACTGGTACCTGCCTTTTCGCATCCCCTGATTTGGGGATGGAGGGGGATGGGGGCAAGAAGAATTAAGGCGTGTTATGCACACGTACAACTCCCCACGGTGAATGTAATTATTAAGTACTGAAGACACGTACTAACCAACATAAAGAGTTATTTTAAAAAACACTTCACCCTGGATGTTGACAGTTTGCGCATGAGACTTGCAGTTTATTGTAGGTCTTTTGGCTTCCCCCGGGACTCTTCCAAACCCTAGTTTTGACTTTGCTTCCAGGTTACTTTTGTCTTAAAGCACAGATCGGAATATCATATAGGAAATCGGTGGGAAGCAGATCTGATGTGAACGAGCAACGTAGAGGCAGGGGTCTGGTCTAGCTGCAGTTTTCTCCTTTTGGCATTTTAGTTATTATTGTTAGAAAGTTGTTTAACTTCGCTTCTGAATGAATTTTTAACGCATGGCAAAGCTCTGTTGACTCATTTTTCTTTGTTAAGGGAGAATGGTTATACAGGAACAGGGCGGGGTGGGATTTGGACGGTAAGTTACACATTTTGTTTTCAGTCTTTATGTTTAACTTCTCTACAGGATTTATAGTAAGTTCGCCAGCTGCTCAGCTGTCATTGACCGAAATAACAGAAATGCGGAATGATCTCTTTAATAAAGAGAAAAAAAGGCAGTTATCATTAACACCTCGAACTGAGAAGATTGAAGTTAAACATGTTGGGAAAACTGACCCCGGCACTGTCTTTGTGATGAATAAAAACATTTCAACTCCTTACAGTTGTGCCATGCGTAAGTAACCGTATCAGGATAAAATTTTGACCATTTTAGATGAGCTGTGTAGCAGAACTGGTGAGAGGAGATGCTGTAATTGCTTCCCCAACTTCTCAGAAGCTCTCCTTTCTGTTGTCTGCTTACTATTCCTTTACCTCTGTAGGATACTGTGGTTCATTGTGGGTATTACAAGGTTGGGGCATGTAATGTTCGTGTTTTCCTGGGCCTTGCTGGAATCTGGCTGTGTTTTTGGTTGGTTGGTTTGTTTTTTTGGCTCCTGGAATCGAACTCACAACCTCACTCTTGCCATGTAGGCACTTGTGCCACTAAGCTATATCTCTGGCCCTCTGGCTGTGTTGAGAGTCACAGTTTCTTCAAGTTGGGTGTGGTGTCACACGCCTGTAATCCCAGCACTCAGGAGGCTGAGGCAGGAGGATTGCCACAAGTTTGAGGCCAGCCTGCACTACATAGCAAGACCTTATTTAAAAAAAAACAAAAAAACCCCCAAGAAAACCTTTTTTTTCAAATGAAAGGCCAGACTTGAATGCATCGTTACTGGTGGACTTGTCTTTTTTTGGTAAAGCTGGAGTAGTCGCCATACAGATTTCTGAACACATTCATGGTTAGGGCCATACATGCATGACTGTCCAATCACTTGGCTGGTACCAGCTGCCGATTGGACTGTCCTGTGCTACCTAATGGCACAGTCATGCATATACCCCGTGGCTCAAGCCAGTGGGAACGTGTTAAAGGAGTTTATGAAAAAGGGACTGCCATGGCCTCAGATAACCAGCCCGGTTTTTTTTTTGTTTTGTTTTTGTTTTTTTTGCCACCTTTTCCTTTTTGGCTTTTTACAGCCTGATAAATTTTCTCTGCTGGCCACTTTCTTCTTTGTGTGCTGTGTTTTTGTTTGCCTTAATATGCACATGTAGTGAATATGTGGGTGGAGATGTGATTGACATGAGTGTGACTAAGGTAAAAGTATTTGTTTTGTTTATATCCTAAGAAGGATGATTGTGCCCTGTGTGTGTTTTGGTGTGAAAATGAAAACAGTCTGTACATACTGTTTTGATCAAAGAATATGGATTAAGCTTTGATAGAAAGGATAGTACTTAAATTAGAAAATCCCCCAAAATACACATCATGATTAGCTACTTTATTTAAACTTTGAAAATCTTAGTAATGATTTCTTTTATGTATTCAACAACTTTAGCCATTTAAGGAGGGTTAAGGAGTGTGTGCCTTTTTACTTTTCTACTTTGGCACTTGCATTAGTACTTATGATTATTATTTATTTGATTTTTAATTTTTTTTTTTTTTTTTTTTTTTTTTTTTTTTTTTTTTTTTTTTTTTTTTTTTTTTTTTTTTTTTTTTTTTTTTTTTTTTTGTCTTTTTGAGTCAGGGTTTCACTGTGCAGTTTAGGCTGGCCTTGAGCTCACTTTGTAGCCCAGTCTGGCCTTGAATTTGAAGCAATCCTCCTGCCTCAGCCTCCTGAGTGCTGGGATTACAGGTGTGCACCACCACACCTAGCTGTCAGTTTTAAAATATTTCTTAAACTGCTTGAAGAGAAACTTCAGGCTGTTATCAGCATCAAGCATTATACATGTTGTGTGTGGAGATGAAGTTTCTGGGGTACCTTCAGCATAACCTCTGTGTCATTCATACCTTCAGTCATCAATAAAATTTATCTGGCACCTATTGTATTCTAGTCCTGGTGCTAGGCTCTAGGAATACTAAGGGATGAACAAAAATAGACAGGATCACACCTCTGTGGAACTGATGTAGTGGCTAATGATTTAGACATTATTGTTTGAGTGTACCTGCTAGACGTCAGGGTTAGAGTTGTATTTTAGGACCATAGAGCAGACCAGAGCTAATTGATTTTTATATGCATTTGTACTCTGAATTAAAAAATGGTAGCCACAGTATTTGGCTTGAGTCCATATCATGAAAGTAAGATGGTTTGGGAACAAAACCCCAAACAATCTAGAACAGATTTATGTGGGTGTGTATTAATATATTTTTCCTTTTCTTCTAAGTTCTGTATCCATCTATTCAAATATATCCTATACATGCTGTTGCTCTCTGAATATTCATGTATAGTTCTTGGAAGATCATTTTATTAATAATTGACAATTTCAAAGTAAGCTTGCCCTTAATAATTTTTATAAATGGTTTGAGTAATTTTGTTCATAATCAATACCTTAAATGTGTTAAGTATTTTTTTTATAGCACTTTTCTAATCCAAAAGACAATCTCCAGAATTTTGCTTTTTCATTATTTTACTTCCTAATGAAGCATTGTTTAAATTTTTACTTTGGGTTTTGTTAGATGCAGCTCATCAATCACTTCTAAATTCTAGATTTAAGTGAATGGTACTGCAGGAAGTCTATTCTGGCTCTTGTGGATGGACAACCTTGGGACATGTATAAGCCTTTGACCAAGTCCTGTGAAATTAAATTTCTTACATTCAAAGATTGTGATCCAACAGAAGTAAATAAGGTATTTGTCTCTACATTCTAACTCCATATATAGCATGTGAAAATATGGCGAAGATTATATGTTTCGCTGTCCAAATGGGCAGTATTTTATTTATTAGATTAGAAGATACCATAATTCAGAAGATACCAGTGGCATCTCCTTCTCCATTTGGGATTGGGACAGCTGTATGACATGTCTTTTACGTTCATAACTTTGGTCAGCTTACGTTTGTTTATTGTCTCCTCTATATTGCTGGTGATTCCATTCCTACTACTACTACTTGAACTGTCTTATCTGGATGATTTCAGTAACTTTTAGAAATTCTTTTCTGCTCTCTCCACCCATTTTTCATTATTAAGTGACTTGCAAGTATTGTGTTACTTACCCCTGAATAACTTGCCTGGCTGATGATGTTCATGTAACCTTCCAGGTCCTGGGTAGTGTGCTCCAGCCTGCCTTCTTAGCTGTGCCCCTGCCCCCAGCCTTGTCTCTTCACCCTTTCTGTGCTCTGCTGCTCACAGCAGAGCACCTAGACGTTAGTGGTTTATGTAGCACTGTCTCCTTGCTCTTCTGTCAATACTGAACATTTTCTTTCCCTTCTTAAAATCTGTGTATCATCTATCCCTCAGTTAAAATGCCATCTGCTCTGTGCAGCCTGATAAATTTCTCCCTGTCAGAATTTTTTTAGAATCTTGGCAACACTTGGCCACTGTCTGTAGGTAGAGTAATTTTGTGTTGTAACATAAATTGCTGGAAGTGTTAGATTCTTGGTTCTGTGAAGATAGTGACCATTTCCTTGTTGGATCTAGTACTTCACTTACAAACTATAGGTGTTAAATAAATATTTGTCGAAAGGAAATACTTAAGCAAGAAAATGATAGGAATGATAATAGTAGCAGGTAACATCTAGTAATTATTATTTGTCTCACACACTGTTCTAGATGACATATAGGTAGATATTAAATTAATCTTTATACCAACTCTCCAGAGTAGTTGCTGTTTTCCCTTATTTTCTTATAAATAAACTGATTGAGGTTCCACAGCTTGACCAAGGTGACTAGTTTAGGTTAAGAGGTGGTGGAGACTTGATTTGAACCATGGTGCTCTGACTAAAGTGAAACGTTTAAAAATATTTAATTAAGTAGAATGGATGAAGTATACTTTGCTCCTTGCCTTTAAAGCCTAAGTTTATACTTCATTGTATAAACATAATATGATTTTACAGAATATATAATGGAGCAGTCTCTGCCATATACAACCAAAGGACCCTACTTTCATAGTCCTCATATGTGGAGCATATCTTAGAAAGTCAAGCACTTGGAGTAGTGGCTATAAGGGAAAAAAGATGGTCAGGTATGGTGTAGATCATGTTTCTCCTTTTGACTCTGAGAAAGTTAATTCATGGACACCTCTGTTAGGCATCATAATGTGCTAGAAAAATGAAGGCCCTGTAGGTGATGAGGCAGCTTTGAGTAACTTGAGTGATATTGGGTATAGGATAGTCATAAATAATTCTTACAAGTTTTCCTCACCATATTTATACATGGTATATAAACAAATACTAGTATATTTTAGTTTAGCATAAGTTTCTTAAGAATTTAACTTTATCCTGGGTTAAAAGTTAGTGTTATCAGATTTTAAAACTACCTATTTGTTGATGTCCATTATAACGTCTGATATATCACAACATTGTGATATGAAATGTTGCTAACAACTGGTTCATTGTTTGCTGGTTTTTGTTGGGTAGAGATAAATTCATGGCTTGATAGTAACAATTGCTACATGCTGAGGATGGGCAGATATTTGAGAAATATTACCTAAGCCAAAGGTTGACTTAATATTGCAGAAATTTCAGCAAATCTTAGTATGTGTTGTGTTTGTGTGTATTTTTTTTTTTTCTTCCAGGCTTACTGGCGTTCTTGTGCCATGATGATGGGCTGTGTAATAGAGAGGGCATTCAAAGACGAGTATGTGGTCAGTTTGGTCAGAGCTCCAGAGGTGCCTGGTAAGGTACATATAGAAATATACTTTTTGATACCTAATTGTGATGTACAGAATTCATTTCTAATTTTATCTAACATAAATTACTGTTATATATGTTCCATTTATTATAGGTAACACTATCCATCCTATTTTGATAAAATGGTAAAGTAATTTTTAGAAGTCAATAATAAAATTAGTGGAAAATATTTCTTTAAATATGAATTTCAGCTGGGCATAGTGGCACAAACCTGTAATGCATCACTTTGGAGGCTAAGGCAGGAGGATTGCTGTGAGTTTGAGGCCTATCTGGGCCACATAGTTGAAGGCCAACCTGGATTACAGAGTGAGACCCTATCTCAAAAAACCAAAAAGAAAAAAAAAAAAAAGAATTTCATGGAATTATACTGTCACAGTGTTGATTCCTTACTGTTTTAAACTTTTGATTCTAAATTGGACCTGTGGAGAAGGAAGTGGTCACCTAAGTATCCTGCTGGAAGGAACTGTGCTTAGGTGGTACCATTTCACCAGAAATGTCCATGATTCTGAAGCAGGATACCGCTTTGATGAGGTGGAAACATACAGATTTTGTAGTTTCATTAAGCTATAATTTCTTACCATTATGTGTAGTAGGATCACGGTGATTTTTTTTTTAAAAGTATATACGCCAGAAATGTCTGAAAGATACTCAAGAAATGAGTTGTTTGTTTTTCAGTACCAGAGATTAAACCTTTGCACTAAGCCACACTCCCAATGCCCTTTTTAATGTTTTATTTTGAGACAAGGTCTTGCTAAGTCACCAACCTGCCCAAGTGGGGCTTAAATTTGGGATCCTCCTGCCTCAGCCTTCCAGAGTGCTGGAATTATAAGGATGTACCCTGCTCAAGAAATATTTTCTAAAAGAAAGATACTAGAAGATATAAAAGAAATTCAGCATTTGATGTCTACTTAGTCATTCATCTACTAAATAATCTTGTTTAAAAAATTTATATCTGATATCTATTTGCGATTCCTATAGTGATAGTATTTCTGAAGGGAAAAAATGGTTTTAAGAAAAGTGGTGATTTTGGGTTAACAACAGATGAGTTAATTCATGTAGGGGAGTTTTGATAGTACCATGGTAAGCAGCTGGGATAATGGCAGCAACTTTATAATTTGTAATGAGAGATTGCTGACTTTTGATTTTGTGGTCTAAATATTCAGTTGTTTCAAATGAATAACTTTCTTCGCTAACAGATTTGACTTTGCTTTTTATTTTGGTTGGATTTGCAGTGATCGCTGGAGCCTTCTGTTATGACGTAGTTTTAGATAAGAGACTGGATGAGTGGATTCCAACAAAAGTAAGTGGCACATTTAGAGTCTAACGTTTCTTTGTTAAAATGATTCCTGTTACTGTTGTTGAATGTTCCTGTGCATTGAAGAACTTAAAAGAAGCCGCCTACCTATCTTTCTGTCATTGCTTTTTTAGCATATGTATTTAAGACAGAGATTCATGAGCGAGGATATTCACAACACCACAGCCTGATGGCTTGAAGCTTTATGTTCTGTTTGACTTTTTCTTAATGTACCAATTGTTTCTTAAGGTAGTGGTTTTCAAGATGCTCAGGAAGTTTTAACTCTTAGTTGATGTGGTGATAGGGGATTGGAGCCATACCCCAGAGCACAGTTTGAAAAACACTGCCTTAGATTATTTTAGTGTGTTGCATGCTCTGAAATCCCTGTGTACACAAGGGTTACACTGAGAGGGATTGACTTAAAGAATAAACTTGAAAAGGTAACACAAATGGCAGCAAAGGAAACTCTTCATAATTTGGGTACTTTTTATTGGTCTAGGACTTGGGTTGCAACAGGGCCAGGCTATCAAGGACAATCCACATCGGTTGTCCAGTGGGTTGGGGGTTACTGATGGTTCTCAGATGCCAAGCCTGGAGGCTTGGTTATGATTGGGGAGAATGAACAAGTCCCTAATTCTTAATTAAGCAGAACTCTATGTCATGAATTTGGGAGTCTGGAGATCAAAAAAATGGGAGGAAATATAGCACACCATTTTACTAATTTCATTGTACAGCTTTTTACATTTTAATATCTGAAAATGTTTTT
>RJWM01027563.1:0-12740 GCA_004363535.1 Dasyprocta punctata
ATGATGCGCAAATTGCAACCATTGTCAAGCTTCTATCTTCCGGTTTTGTAAACCTGCAATGTTGTGTATTTATTCTAGTTGTTTGCTTGTCTCTTTTGCTTGTTGTTTTTACTATATATGTCGTTTTTTTTTGTTGTTGTAGTTTTTGTTTGTTTTGTTTTTCTTCGCTCAAATAAAATTTAAAAAAAAAAGAAAACAGGTTACAGATGTATAATAATTCAAATATATTCTTTAGAGAGAGCGATCACCACAGGCTAATTCACAGGGACCACACTTACAGGATGAGAAGCAGAAACAAGTGCATCTTCCATTACCTAGATACCCTTTCAAAAGCAAAGATTACAGAAGAGTTATTAGGTAAGAGAGTTCTTAGGAAACATAGCAACTGTGCTTGCCAGTTTGTGAAATTTCTCTAACATCGATTTGAGCTCTATTCACTGAAAAACACAGTTCAAAAAACTTAAGACTATGAACTGAAAAGGAATAACTTTTTAGAAGTTAAAAGTACAATATAAGGATAAGATATCATTACTATATTTTTAGTAAAGGAAAAATATCTATTGAAAATTAAATCACTTTTATCTTTACCTGTTAATTTATTTTATTTATATTACTAGCTTTTCTTAGTTTATTGAAGAGAAAATTTTGTGCTTTTATTTGGTTTGTTTCTTCTTAGTGAGTCTTTTTGTGTATGACTTGCACACTTTGTACATTGGCTTAAGATTATGATACAAGGGCTGGGAGTTTGGCTCAGTGACTTAAGCGCCTGTCTGGCAGGCACGAGGTTGTGAGTTCAATCCCCGGTGTCGCAAAAAAAAAAAATTATGATACATACTATTTTAGACTATTGTTATTCTCTACTTTGTTATGGAAATTTGTTTCACTTTTTCAAAGAAGTAAAAGGAGTGCTTTTAAATATTTTCTTTATTAATATCTACTTGTATTATATTAAAATTTTAAAAAGGAGCAGAAATGATTTTTTGTTTTCTTTTGTTCTGGGTCAGTTAGATTCTTCTCTCATTTTTTTTAATGAAAAGACTTCTATTTCTCTCTCTCTCTCTCTCTCTTTTTTTTTTTTTGACTGGGAATCGAACTAATGGCCTTGCACTTGCCAGGCCCTGTACCACTGAGCTACATACCTGGTCCCTAAATGAAAAGACTTCTTACAAGGGACCCTGCTACAAAACCACAAGAACAAGGGCTTTGTCTACTTTAGTTCTGTATGACCTCATACCTAGAAGATTGCTTGGTGCTCAAATGTTTTCTGAGTTCAACTCAAAAAGGGAAGGGGAAGGAAGGGGGAATATTGGCAGAGATCTGGTGAGAGTTTATTTTCAATCTAAAAAATAGTATGAAAGAAAAGATTAATAGGAAGATAAAGATAAAGAGCAAAACGGGTTTTATACCAGTTGGAGAGATGAGAAGTTGACAAGTATGGGAAATTAGGAAGTTTTCTTGGTCCTGATAAGAGGAAACAAGCAGAGAGAGGATTTAAATCTTTAAAATCATAAAAAACTAGTGGTCTGATTTGGAGACAATTTTCTTAGCTTGAGAGAAGAAAGGCAAACTGTCGAAGACAAACCAATAATCTGGTGTATAGTGTAAGGTGATGCTCGTAGCTCCTATGAGGTATATTTTAAGAACCTAAAAATGGAATTAAGGTAAAAGTAAGAAATTCTGTCTTCTTGTTAAAATTGAGTTGATGAGATATATAAGGACACAAGACAAAAATAGCAAGTGCAACTGAGTGAAGAAAAACAAGCTAGGTAAAAAATTGCAAATGGCTGCCAAAGCTACAGAAATGAATTTTTCCATAGAAAATGTGTGAAAGGAAACAAAAGTATGGGAAACATTCCTACTGGCCATACATAATCACAAGGAAATAATGGAGATAATGAATATTTAAAGGTAGACTAAGAAAGAATGGTCCATGGGAACAGACATTTAAAGAAAAAGGTGATGTTCAATCTTTCTAAAAAGAACAGGCTAAGCCAAATGTAACATTTGCATAGGAAGGAATTAGCTATTACGAACCCTTGAAATCAAGCTGCTGCTACAATGAGGGAAAAGTTTCTCTAAAGAAAATTAAAAATAACTGTATCAGAAAACACAAGCATACTAAATACAGTAAGTAGCTTACAAACATTGGAGTTGTGAACTTTCACAGATACAAACCTCGCATTATGTGGTGAATGAAAACAAATCGTGGAAGTAGCTCATGAGTCTTCCTTACCATTCTTAGGTAATTGCAAAAGTAGTTTATTTACAGCTGTACTGCAACGTACCACTATTTTAAGGTAAGTATAAAAGTAAAAATAACTTATTTACAGCATTTGTGTGTGTTTGGTTTTTTTTTTAATTTTTTGCATTGTGTTTTTGTGTCAACGGTGTATAAAATTCACTTTGTTGGACTTTTGAAAGAATTCAACTAATGAACATTCTCTTGGACCACTCATTTGCAAGTCAGGGACTTACTGTAACACACTGAATTTTTATCTTGTTTTTGAAGTTTGCATCTTACCTGTTCAAAATTTGTTGAAGCTTTTCTTCCTTGCCCTAGATCAGCTGCAGCTGCCATAAGTACACATGCTTTCTGTGCAATCAGAATTACTTGATTAGAATAACAAAACTGGTACAACTGATAAAAAATAACCAGCACATCACTGAATAGTGAAAATTCTGTCAGGTGAACACAATCAAAATGAAAATCAGTACCATCCTGTCTGAATCAGAAAAATGCTGCTGGGAAAGCACATGCCATCATGGAAATTATATAGACAATAACACCGATTTACAGTTTAATTTTATATTATTTTTCCATTGCTTTTACCACCTTCCTTCATTTCTTCAGTTTTCCTGTTTTTCCCAGTTACATCCACTGTTATTTATCCCTGTATTTCTATCTAGTGATTTTCTTCTTGGTGTATGCTATCATTTCTAAGTGAGCTTCCCTCTGGCAAACAGATTTCTCCTTTGTATTGAATAGAGCCAAAATTTGTACACACTGAGTCATGTTTGAAAGAGACAATGCCAGATCTTGACAAGCATCAGGCATAACTTCATCATAAACCTTGCCCTTTAGTTCTGGAAAACACTTCCAGTTTTGCACTACCATAAACTCTAGGCCACTTTGATTCTTATATGCCAATCCTGTAAGTCTTATCACAAATTCAAAATTCAAACTGATTTATTTCACCTAGATAAGATGGCAATTATAATTAAATTTGCAAAGACCATTTCTTAATTTCCCCCAAAATTTAGTGTTCACAACCATTACTATCACGGAATTAATAGAATTTCAAAATAACCAATCTTTTTAGATCTTGGGTTACTGTTCTATAAAAGGAGTTATGCTAAATTGACTCTCCAGTTCTTTCCAGATTTACAATTCTAAACATTTAATTGACCTAAGCCTATCAGATTGTGTACTTCTAAATACATATGAGGGATATTCTTTAGCCCCTCCTTGTAAATTTTTCTACCTTGGAGGCTAAATAATTATTTTTAAATTCTTATAAGTGAATAACAAACTTGCAAATCCTTACACATGGAACCTGTATTAGGAAAAGTTAGAAAGGAGGCCCAAGTTTCTTATTTCCTTTTTCAACTCTTATGGTTTCCAGATACTTTTCTTTATAAACTCAGGGCCTTGTGCATGCTAGGCAGGTACTCTAGTGCTCAGCTAATCCTTAGCCCTTTTAATTTTTTCTGTTTTGAGACAAGGTCCTGTTAAGTTGCACAGGCTGGTTTTGCACTTGCAGTCCTACCTCAGCTTCCCAAGTACCTGGAATTACAGGTATACACTACCTCACTCACTTTATTTTGTATTCTCACAGATTTATCCCTTAATTTTTCCTAATGTGTTAGTAACTGAAAACTTATTAGAGTATTCCCCTTGAAAAGATATTTATATTTTAATATAAATTTAATGTTCTGGAAGAATGAAATCCCTTCAAAAACAAAGAAATCACCCCATAATGGTTGAACTTTAGGCTCTATGATGAGTATTTGTAATGTTTTACTCTAAGAAGATATATCACACATTCCTTTTTTTTCTTTTTTGTATGTCCATGATACATAATAATTACTTTCATCTTGGGGAATTGGCACATATACATATTGCATCTTAATCACTTTTGCTTTCTTTCCCCCTCCCCTCTTCCGTCTTCCCCATTCCCATATCTCCTTCACATCTCCACAAAGCCTACCTCCTTGTTTCCTATCATCTATCTTTTATTTTACTCTTCACATTATTTATATTGTGGGTTTCTCACATAAGAGAAACCACATAATATTTAACCTGTGTCTGATGTATTCTACTTAGAATTATGGTCTCAAGATGCACCTGTTTTCCTACAAATGATTCAAATTTATCCTTCTTTAAGGCTCAGTAGTACGCCATTGTGTATATATACCATATTTTCTTTAACCACTAATCTACTGTATTGATGGGCCCACAGGCCACTTCCAACATTTAGCTATTATAAATTGTGTGGCTATAAACATGGGTGTACATATATTGCTGTAATATAATATCTTTAACTCTTTTGGGAAAATATTCAGAAGGGTCAATTGAAACTTCTTCTGTTTTTAGTTATTTGAGGAATCTTCATATTGATTTTCATAGTGGCTGTATTAGCTTACATTTTCACCAACAATATAAAAGGTTCTTTTTCCCTTACAACCTTGCCAGCATTTGTTTTCTGAGTTTCTGGTGATAGCCATTCTTACTGAGGTAAAATGGAATCTCAGGGTTGTTTGCTTTGCATTTCTCTAATCTGCTGCACAGTCTGACATTATATCCTACAGGGATAGATTTTCCTTAGGTTATCTCTGCTTAGACATATATTAGATGTTCTTAGATTAAAAGATTGGCTGTACTTATTATATACTTACGCACTTAGCACATTACTATAGCCAATTGTGGTCAGATTCTTGTTGTGGTCCATAAATGAGATACTTATTGGAAGAGAGTTACCTTATAAGAAAGCATGAAAAATTCTCTCATTATCACTGGGTCTTGGTCAGATTGCACAGCCAAATTCCAAGCTGAAAGTTAACATGAAATAATAGAATTTTGAAAATCTGTTTAGTCTGTATGATTACAATCTCTGCTGTCTACATCTTTACTATTAATATACCAAAAGTTATTCCTCAGAGATTAAGAAGTTAACTTTAGTTTTTTAATTTTAAAATGAAAAAAGAATAAAAACAATGAGATGGAATTTCAAAGCAAAATAATAGGAGATTAACAATAGTTAATATATTGCATATTGTTATCTTCAAAGTAGTTGCTCAGATTACAAGGTATAGGCATGAAAAAATGATTAAACAATGAAAGCACAATAGCTTTAGTTTTATAGGAAAAATTTTTGTAGGTAAATTTAAGGAGTCCTATTACTTGTAATGTTCTGCTTTAGGCCAATGACCAATAGAGCTACCATGGAAATTTTTTAAAAATTGGGGACATACGAGAAGAATTCATGGGGCTGGGGATATAGCTCAGTGGCACAAGTGCCTGCCTGGCAAGGGCAAGGTCATGAGTTTGGTGATCCCCAGTACAAAAAAAAAAAAGAATTCTTGGTACAAATCCGTTAAAAATAAGAAAATCAACATGGAAATGGTGAAAGGAAGTTAAAATTCCGCTAACAACAGAGCACACTACAATTAATGTTTCAAAAGAGATTGCTGGAGACACTCACATTTTTCAAAGAACATTGGAAGCCCCAATTAGGCAACATGATCTTCACCTTGGAAAATCAAAATTAAACTATAGTAAAAGAAGTAGAAATTACCTTTTCAAATTTTCAAAAGATTGAAGTTATTAAATTTTTTTATATTTTAAATATGTTATTTTCCATTATTTGCATACACTTTTAGAAGCAGATTGTTGATTTATTCCCTTCTAGATTAGAACCTCAGCAAATCTCATGGCACAGAGCAAGATTCATACAGAAACAAAACCAGCTATTTCTTATTTGTTACTGTACTAATTGCCTTCAAATTTTAAATTCATGTCTATTAAATGAAATCTACAAAACATTGGGATGTAGCTCGATGGTGGAGCACTTGCCTAGCATGTGTAAGGCCCTAGGTTCAATTCCCAGCAGCACAAAAAGAACAACAAACCTATATAAAGCAAATAACACAACTCATAATTGTACAGCTTGACAAATTTTTACAAAGTGAACATATCCATCTAACCAACACCCAGATCCAGAAAGATCTTGATCATTGTCAGAAACCAAAGACACTCCCTCCTCCTTCACATCCAATTCCCCTTTCAAAGGTAACCATTATCTTGACTTTTAACACAGTAAATTAGTTTTGCCTGGTGTTTATTTGTTTGTTCTGCCTATATATAAATTGAATCATGCAGTATCCAATCTTCAATGTCCTACTCCTTTTGTTCAACAATATGTGTGAGAGATTCATCCATATTGTTGCATGCTGCTTATTTTGGGTGAATCACATTTAAAGATAAATCAGGCATTCTAGGCCATGTTTAGAAGCATAACTTTGGGGAAAACTTTCCAGAGGAAAGGAAGAAAAATAATACTGAGTACCCTGCTATACTGTAGGAGAAAAAGGACTAAATCGGTTATCAACTTTTGTAAAAACTGTATAAAGTAGATGTGTTTCCATTTTATAAATAATGAAACTAAGATTAAGCAAGTTATATTTGTACCTGTAGCTACAAATGAAAGAATCAAAATTTGAACCCACATCTGAGTCTATCATGCTACCATGTTTTCTATAGTCACAGAATATGCTTTTGCCTATTTTTCAAAACCAATGAGCTTCATTAGCCCTGGAATCCAAAGTTGATGTTTCTCCCTGAAAAAGCTAAGCAAGTTTCAGGAGTGCTGCATCAAAGAAGGTAATGAGATAGTTAGGTCTTGTATTTGTTATGACAGTAAAGCTGTTAATCTTGCTTTCAAAACAGTCACATGAGTTTGAAATTAGAAAGTTCTTTTTTGTGTATGTGTGCATTAGTGCACATCAAAATAATTAAAATGACAAAAAGTTTCAAGAAGCTGTTAACTCAAACTTTAGAGGGCAAACATGTCTTTGGTGAGATTCATAATTTTAATTAGTGTAATAATTTACCACTCAAAGTAGAAAGATATGACTCACATGTAAAAAAATAAAGAATAAGAACAATTATTAAAAATTCTGAAATGGTACTTTGTTTGTTTGTTTTTTGAGACAGAGTCTTGCTATGTAGTTCAGGATGGCTTTGAACTCACTGTGTAGCTCAGGCTGCCCTGGAACTCATCCTCCTGCTTCAGCCTCTGGAGTGCTGTGGTTACAGGCATGCACCACCACACCTGGCTCTGAAATAGTAATTTTTTTATTTCAATTCTCAGCACAGGAAGAAAAATCTCAAATAGAGATTGAGAAGTAAAAGCTTATCAACGGGCTGCCAAAATATTTACTTAGCTTCCATAGCAAGCACAATATAGATCCAGAACATTCCATCAGCACCAGAAAGTATTTATCACTTATCCCGTATTTCTCTGAAAAATAATCTTTGGCTTCTAAACCATTTTACTAAGTTAACAGCCTGTCAACAAGTATTTGAGGTATAAAATTGAACTACTACAAAACATGGAATAGAGTTTCCAAGATAAGAACTTTTTAATGTGTTTTGAACTTTTTTAAAAAGAGGCACATGGATAGTAGAAATTAGAAGATTTGTTAGGCAAAATGGACGCCACATAAGAAAGCATGGAGTTGGTAAAAGGAATATGATGTCACTAGATTACTTCCAGTGAAATAGTGAAGAATTGTGAGTAAATATAGGAGATGACTCAGACCTTTGTTAGATAGATAGATAGATGACAGATAGATAGTAGATAGATAGATGTCAGATAGCTTCCAAAGAAGAGAACAAAACATTCAAACTTGACTCAGAAAGCATACTAACTCAATAGGATCCAGAACATTTTTATTTTCCTAACCCTTTTTAACTTTCAATTTGCACTTTAGGATTAATGATGATTAGAGAGAAAAGAAGGAAAGGAGGGACGGAAGAAGGGAAATCGCCACAAAACAAATTGGAATAAAAACAGAACTGGTTGGGTGTGGCAGTGCACACCTATAATCCCAGCACTTGGGAGGCCCACACCAGGAGGATTGACCCAAGTTCAATGCCAGCCTGGACTACATAGTGGGTTCAAGTCCAGCCTGAACTGTACAGTGCAACACTGTCTCAAAAAACCAGAAACCAAACCAAACTAAAACAGAACTGAAGTCATATTTGGAGATGAATGGTAGTAATGCCAAACTTTTCTTTGCTTGTGAATAAAGAAACCAAAACAGACTCCTGTGGTAATTGTTAATAAGGAGCATGAAGCTTAACTCAAATGTAAGGTTAGAGTTAGTGTGCTCAGTGCACATGGAGAATTAAACAGAGTATAGAGGCAAGATTAAGGACTGCAAATAACCAATGGGACATTTACCCGTATTCAACATGTCAAAAGTTGATCCATATCTTTCTTTCTAAAACACAAAGAAGAAAGTTTTCAATTGTTCTAAATTTTTACTATAGAGATGAACTAAAAAGACATTATTTGTGCCTGGAAATGGGGCTAGAAAATGCTAAAGTGCGCAGTTTGATATTCAAGACTCCAGTCTATTATGTCAACATTCTTTTTCCCTACTAGAAAATACAGTTACTCATTGACAGTGCCATAATTTTCTTCTCTCTTATAGTTTTACACTTATTCTCAGTAATGGATTCAAATGACTGATAAGGTTTTATAAATATTACAGGGCTGTAAAATTTGGGAGCAGGTAATAACCACTGTAATTTATAAGTTTTGTGTATATATATATATATTTTTTTTTTTTCAGCACCAGGGATTGAACTCACAACCTCGTGCCTGCCAGACAGGTGGGTAAGCCGCTAAGCCAAACTCCCAGCCAAGTTTTGTATATTTTTAAAAGAGAGATTATTAGAACACTTGTTTAAAAAAATATATACAATATGTAAAAAAAGATAAGCCTGGGGTAGTAGCACAGTGGTAAAGCACTTGCCTTGCATGCAGGAGGCCCTGGGTTCCAACTCCAGAACTGGAAAAAAAGGGCAAAAGTAGACAGTTCTAGTTGAACCAGAGGTGGGTGAAGGCCTACAGCATCAGCTTCCTGGAAGTGCCTATGGCAGTGCCACAAAATCTCAAGGATTCTAAAAAATGCCATATTAAAAAAAACCACAACATTTCATACAAAGCCCTCATTTTACAGATGAAGCTGCAGACTTAGTGATGACAGGTACTTTGTTCAAGGTGATGGAGTTAGTGAAAAAGTCAATTCTATATCCTGGTTGATCTCAGGCCAGCTTCTTTAAGGGATATTTGAATTTTAAAAGGAAACTCCTAGTTACCAGTTCTGATTGTAAGGAAATCGAAAGCTGTCACTCTGTCCTAGCATTAAAAAGCTGACCAGATGGAAAAGCCAGCAACTCTTGCATTTATAGAAGCAGCAATGAAAAGGGCAAACCACTGCCACAAAGATTGGAGAGACAGACAGGTAAATACAGGGAGTCACAGGTTACCAGAGTGTGAACCACCTTGGAACCTGTGCTGGGGTAAGAAAATCTGAACTGTACCTGACAAATCACTGGAGGCTTAGTTTGGTCAAGTCTGAGTTAGAAACTCCAAGGGGATCCAGTCAGAAGAGAGCTTCCACAATTTTGTTAGTTTTACTTCCAGTAATTAAGTTTTTCAATTTTTATTTTTTATTAGTACATGTTTGCACTACATAATGATTACATTCTGCAGGGGAGTTGGTACATGTACATAAGGTTCTCAATTAACCTTCTCCTTCCTCCAGCCTTCCTCCATCTCTTGATCCTCTTCACTTCACAAAAGATCTATTGCCCTATTATTTATTATTTATCTTTTATTTTGCTGTCTATTTATATTTTGAATTTCTCATATAGGAGCAATCATGTGATATTTAAGCTTGTGAGGCTGCTTTTTTCACTTAATATTATAGTCTCAGGTTTGTCATTATTTATGGAACAGTAGTACACCATTGTGTATAAATGCCACATTTTCTTTCTCCATTCATCTGTTGATGAACATTAGGCTGCTTCCAAGCTTTAGCTACTATGAATGGTACAACTATAAACATGGGTATGCATGTATCATTGTAATATGATATATTTAACTCTTTTAAAATATAAAAAATCAATTAATTTATGTTTTTAATTGCATTGATTTCAGTCATTTCTTTCCTTTTTTGGTAAGATTAGCTAAGGGTTTGTCTATTTTGTTTATTCTTTCAAAGAATCACCCCTTTTATTCATTGATTCTTTATATTGTTATTTTAGGTTAAACTTCATTAGTTCACACTCTGACCTTTATACTTTTGTTTTTATCACACAAATGTGTTTATTTTTTTCTTTTTTATTATTATTAAATTTATTGGTATAACAGGTATGTGTAATGATCTCATTCATCAGAGGAAATTTGTACATAATATATCTTGATTTCTCGTTTTTAAATTCCCCTCCTCTCTCTTCAACCCCTCTTCCCTTCCTTATTTACAAATCCTTGTTTCCATTTTATCCTTCTTTTCTCACTTTTTCTTTTCCTTTCCTTCCTTTCCCCTCCTCACTAGTTCCCTTTTCCTTTTGAAAAATTTCTTCTTATTTCACAATATCTATTAAACATTTTGGTTACTATTTACACTTTCAGTTTCTCAACCACAGAAACAATGTGGTACTTAAATTTCTGTCCAATTTATTTCACTTAAAGAGTATGGTCTCGAGGTCCACTCATTTAACAGTAAATGTCTCAAGTTTATCCTTCTTTATGACTGAGTAATACTCCACTGCATAAAAAATGACACTTGTTTTTATCTGTTCATTAGTTGATGGGCATTTGAGTTGTTTTCAAGATTTGGCTATAACAAACTGTGCTGCTATAAATATGAATGTGCATATACAGCTGTGGTATGATACTTTTAATTCTTTTGGGGCAATATCAAGAAGGGGAATAACTGGATTAAATGGGACTTCTAGTCCTAGTTTCTGAGGAGTCTCCACACTGATTTCCACACTGGTTGCACCAGTCTACATTCCTACCAACAGTGGAGAAGCATTGCTTTTTTTCTACATCCCCACCAGTATTTGTTATTGATTGATTTCTTGATAATAGCTATTCTCTCTGAAGTGAGATGGAATCTCAGTGTTTAATTTGCATCTCTTGAATGATCGATGATGTTCAACATTTTTTCACTTATTTATTTGCCTTTCGTACTTCTTCATTTGAGGAGTGTATATTAATCTCAGATGCCCATTTTTGGATTGGGTCTTTAAATTAGGGAGGTCTAGTTTGTTCAATTCTTTATATATTCTAGATATTATTCCTTTGTCTGAGGAACGACTGGTTAAAACTTTTTCCCACCCTGTGGGATGCCTTTTCACTCTGTTGGTGATTTCCTTTGCTGTGTAAAAGCTTCTTATGTGAAATCCCAGTCATTGATTCCTCATATTTCCTATGCTGTTGGGGTTTTGCTTAAGGTCTTTGTCTACAGCTATGTCTTCAACAGTTCTACCTATTTTATCTTCCAGAAGATTTAGTGTTTCTGTTTTAATATTTAGATCTTTGATCATTTTGATCTTAGTTTAGTGCATGGTGATAAACATGGGTCTAGATTTAGTCTTCAGCATGTGGAAAGCCAATTTTTCCAGCACCATTTATTAAAGAGGTTATCTTTCTTTCAGTGAAAGTGTTTGGCCCCTTTGTCAAAGATAAGGTGGCTGAGTGTGTTTGGAGCTGTTTCTGGATCTTCTGATCTGTTCCCTTGATCCTTAGGTCTTTTTTATTCTGCCAGTACCTTGCTATTTTTATAACAATAGCTATGTGGTATAATTTCAAGTCAGGGATTGTAATGCCATCTGCTTTGCTATTGCTGTCCAGAATTGTTTTTGTTATTCTAGGTTTCTTCGGGTTCCAAATGAATTTTAGGTATGTTTTCCATAGTTGTGTGAGGTGTGCAAATAGTATTTTGATTGGGATTTCATTAAATCTGTATAACAATTTTGGGAGCATGGCCATTTTCACTAGGTTAGTTCTTCCTGCCCAAGAAGGGATATCTTTCCATTTTCTGAAATCGTCTTCAATTTCCTTTTTCAGAGTACTGTAGTTTTCAATGTAAAGATCTTTTACTTTCTTTGTTTGATTGATTCTTAAGTATTACATTTTTAATTGTGAAAGGGGTTGTTTCTCTAATTTATCTCTCAGTAAGTTTGCTGTTTGTGTAGAGGCATATTATTGATTTTTGAGTATTGACTTTGTATCCAGCTATGCTACTGAATTTGGTTATTAAATGTAGAAGTCTTTTGGTAGTGGGGTGTGTTTTGAAGTTTTCTGGTTGGTTATAGTGGGAAAACTTTGTTGCCGGTATGGAGATCTCTTTAGTTATTGTCTATCTTTTAGTAATGCACTCTGAGCATGGCTAACTATAGGCCTTTGCTTCTTTCCCAGGAATCAATCACCTCCATTAATTTGGGAAGGGATGCTGCGGTGAAATTGACCAAGCACTCAGTTCTTAGGAGATGGGCTGCTGTGTAATTAATTTCACAAAGGCAATGCAGATATTGGCATACAGAGAAAACCAACTAATAGCAACAACTATCCACCCTTGTAGCAGCAATAAAATCAGCAACAATAAGACAAACTAAATAATAGCCGGGCGTGGTGGCGCACGCCTTTAATCCCAGCACT
>RJWM01027563.1:12840-26770 GCA_004363535.1 Dasyprocta punctata
AAAAAAAAAAAAAAAAAAAAAAAAAAAAAAAAAAAAAGACAAACTAAATATTGACAAACAGTATGTATCTACCAAATATAACTATCCCTCCACTAACAGCAGAAAATTATTCAATAGCAATAGAGCTAACCATCAAAGATTAATAAAGTTAATTTTTTTTGTTTTGCAGTGCTGGGGATCGAACTCACAACCTCACACCTGAAAGTCAGGCACTTAAGTCACTGAGCCAAACTCCCAGCCCTAATAAAGTTAAGTTCTATACTAATAAAGATAGAGGGATTGAGGAGCAGAATAAAGAAGTAAAATTTGAAAATTTAATCAATAGAAGATGGGAAAGAGGAAAGAAAAGTGAGAGAAGGTATCTTGTTAGGGAGTAAAATAAAACTAATAGAATTACATAAAAGTAACAGAAAAAACAAACAAGAAAAAGATGAAAAAACAGAGCAAAATAAAGGGAAAGATGAAAATAAGAAGGAAAATATTAAAAGGAAAGAGAAACTCCAACTCCCTCTAAAACCAACGAAAGAAAAAAATTCCTGTGTATTTTTGAATGAGTGACTTCTTTCCAGGATCTTCAATCTCGGAATCCAACAAGTCGCAACCTTCTTCACCTAACCATTTACATCCTGTGGGTTTGTGGCAACTGTCTCAGCTGAGGTGTGACTTTACTCATGCTGGTAGATCTGAAAAGCAATCAGATCACTGGTCTCTGATGCCTGTAGGCAGTGGAGCAGGGTTTCTAGCAGACGGCTGGAGTTAATGCCTGTACATCCAGATATAGCCACTGTAGGGTAACACTGCATATCTTGAAGTGAAGTTGTTGTGTTGTTGGTCTATGGCTCAGTCCTAAACAATTAACCACTTCCCATAATGGCTCCTGATTAAATCCTCTCAAAAATGGAAGGCACAGCATTGGATTTCGTCTCCAATTCTAGCCCGCTCTGAACAGTCACTTTCAGAGTAACACCCCCTGCTGTTTTTGTACTTTACAATATCTGTGGCCTTTTCTTGGGGTTAGCACTTCTGGGCCAGTGCATTGTTTCACCCTGGCACTGCCAAATTTCTAGGGCCCATCATTTCTCCTGGAGTGTTGGTCTTGTCTGTGATCAGGTCAGTTGGTTGGCCAGTGCCTCCTCTTCCTCTTGCTAAGGGTAAACAAAATGCAATGTGGGCTTGGAGTTGGCAAATAGCCACGGCCAGGACATGGAATCCACTCACAGTGTTGGCTGAGGGAGAACATCACAGAGGCAGCTTCTACTCACTGTGTGTATGAAGGCAGGAAGTATAAGGGACTCTCTGCACCTTTTTCTCCATTTTGCTGTAAAAAGCAAAACTGCTTTAAAAATACCTCAAATAAAAAAGTAAATGAAAGGAAAATTCAGAAGAATAAATGTCCACTTTCTGAAACAACAGAATAAATATGGGAAGTACTGACAAGCACAACTGAGGAAATTTACAGGAAATAGGGTAGTATATACTGGTATTCTCAGAAAGGAATCTAGCATTATTTAATTAAGACTACTTCAGGAAAAGTAACACTTTTCTCAGGCATAAATCTTAAAAGTCTTAAAAGTTTATATAAAGTAACTTCTTATAGTAAATTTCATTAATTTGAATTTTCACTGAGTTAAAGTTGGTGTTTTTACTCAGTTACTCCATATAAAATAAGGAAAGGAAGAAGGGTTAAAGAGAGAGGAGGGGAATGGGAAAAAAAGAGGAACTAAAATATATCATATACAGGTATAAACCCCCTAGGACAAATGTGAGCATTATGCATAACTAAATTGCACCAATGAACTTAATTTAAAAATCTAGAAAGGGGGCTGGTGGTAGAGCTCAGCAGCATAGCACCTGCCTGGCAAACACAAAGTCCTGAGTTCAATTCCTGGTACCAAAAAAATAAATCTAGAAAGAATCCATTAATGCAAATAAATAGTACAAATAAGAATAAGGACATGGAAAAAGACATATATTCTATTTAAAAGACAAATCAAACTGGGCATGCCAGTAATCCCAACAGTGGCATGTGGCTGAGACAGAAAGATCACTGTGAGTTGGAGGCCAGCCTGGGCTACATAGTGAGTTCAATACCAGCCTGAGCTACACATCAAGTCAAAAGAAAAGGAGGAAGAAGAAGAGAAAGTGACAAGGAGGGAAGAGAAAGATAGATAGATGGATAGATAGATAGATAGATAGAGGGAGAGCTAATTTAAAAGTAATTTTAGAACAGATAAGAAATATAAAAATTACCCACTGCAGTTTTTTAAATTTTACAAGTAAAAATAATATATCTTAGAGAAATTAAAAGTTGCCATTCCCTGAGGTAAACCAGAAGTCAGTGAAACAACTGAAGCTAAAATTTAATTCTCTTGAGGAGGAGAAGAAAAAAGAATTGAGATGTGTTATGTACATGTACCAACTCTCTATGCGGAAGGTAATCATTATGTACTCAGTGTGTGTTTGAAGTGCATAAAAGTAAAAAGTAAAAAAAGAAAAAATGATTTTCTGGTCCCTTCTCATTGAATTATCTCTTTTTTTTGGTACAAGTTAGTCTAATTTTTGTTATCTTGAGCTCTGACCTCTACTGCAAAATACTGCTGCAAGATGTTCTCTGTTATTACATCTACTTGGAAACAATGAATGTAATTTTGAAAATATAGAATATGTTATTAATTCAGACAAGATTCCCTCTGTCACATCACTTCCAAACGTATAAATGAGTAAGATTTGACTATATGCCACCATTATATGGAATATAAAGCACCTTTAAATTCAGCATTAAAGATCTTATAAAGAATTGATACTGTTATTTAAATAAATTGAGTGGCAATTATGTTTCAGATGCTATCCTGGGTTTCAGAGATACAAAGATAAATACAAAGAGTCCTAGCCTTCAGGCAGTTCTTACACTGAAATATCTATCAAAGTTAGTTCTTTGAGTTTCCTTCTTTAAAAAACAACTTTTTGGTTGAAAATTTCAAAGATACTCAAATATTGAAAGACAAGTATAATAAATTCCCATGTATCTATCCTCCAGCTTCACTAATCAACGTATCATGAATCTTACTTCACTGATAACTCCACTTACTTTTCTCCCATATTATTCTGAGGCAAATTCTAAACATCACAACATTTCATCCATATATATTTCAAGAATGCATGTCTAAGAGACAAAGAATCTCTTTTTAAAAAATATAACCATGCTACCATCATGAGGAATTTCTTAATATCAATATTTGGTATGCACATTTCCAACTGCCTAATACTTTTTGTTGATTGAGTCCCATTCTAACTGATTCATGAGTCCTGTAAATAAATGGCAAATCTTATGGTATGTACTTGGGTAAAATTTGTATTACGATAAAGCACATTATAAATCTCATGTTATCTCAATCATACATGTATTCCAAAATTTAGTTGAAAACATATATTGCCTAGTTGAAAATAGAAAAAGAAAAAGTGCAGCAGAGATACACTATTACAGAGTTCTTGTTCAAGGAGAGAATGCAGAGATGAGTGATATTTCTAAAAGTTATCCCTAATTAAAACTTTGAATGAAATTTTCTTTCAAAATATTGTGAGGTAGTATTATGAATGAAAAATTGTTGACCAAATTCTTCCATGGCTTATTAGATTCTTGATAGTTACTATCTACCACAGAAACTGTGAATAGAAACATTGGAATACTCTTAGCTAAGCTGAATTGAATCAGAATTAACAAGCTATCCAGGTTGTAGGTCAATGAGCTTCTGTGGAAGAACTGTATCTTTATTTGTGTCTACTGGTAAAGCAGGAAGAAACAAATACAACATTATAATGAGACCATTTATAACATTATTGAGGGTTTAATTAAATGATTATTACTCTGTTTAACATGTATTAACTTATACTCTGGTTTCTTTTTATGTCACATAAATCTTTTACCTTTTGTATGTATTGAATCACTGAGTAATCACAGAAACCCCACGAGGTCTATACTATTATTGTTTTCATTTTACAAATAGAGAAATGGAAGCCAAGAAATATTAAGAAACTTGCCCAAGGTTACACTTCTAATAAATAGCAGAGCTAGGATAGGAACCCAAGAAGACTGGTCCTAAAACCTGTATTAATTTTATCCTTTGCACCATACATCTCTCAGCACAAAGCTTCTATTAAAAGTTGCTACAATTTTTCTAGTGGTGAATTTATTATTTCTGTCGAAATAACTTACTTATTTTCAAATTCCAGTATTTGAGAAACTGTTGGATGAAACAGATACCTGTGTAATAAAATAATATATAAAGGAATTTTTAGGAAGAAATACATAAAATATATACTAAGTTATTAACTTTGATTATTCCAGGAGGCAGAACTGAGAAAAGACATGGCAAAGAGAGGTCAATCTTATTATATTCATAGTTCTTTGTGTCGCTTAATGGTTGCAATGAAAACACAGCAGTTTTGTGATTCTGAAAGTAGAATTTAATAAAGCAGTTTAAAACAAAAATGTTGCTTATAAAAATTGATAAATGATTCCACAGTTTGCAACATTGCTCAAAATTATCTACTACAGCATCAGATACTGTGTACACAATTTTACATTTTTCTTTTGATAAAGGAACCCAAAACTCATCCTTAGGTCCACATGAAATAGAATGACTATGCTTGAAGGGATCTGGAAGTATAATGGCAAACTGACAAAATGAAGTACAGTAATTGGTAGTTTCAAACTTGAAAATGCTTTAAAAATACCTCTTGTCCTAAATAATACAAAGTATTTCCCTGACTGAAGGTATACAAACATCTCAACTCCTTTTGGTTTTTATTTTTGTGACACCATTTCCCTTTGAAAGCATTGTGTGAAGTATAATAACTTACAGGAGAACCTCTCTAGAATACTTCTGCTTTTTCATTTTTTTTCACTAGCATTTTCTCAGTCACAACATTAGTAGTTGTCATGTACCAACCCCAAAACTTTCTCACAACTTTCTCCCTCACTATTGTATACAAAAGTTCCCTTTCTTCTTCTTCTTCTTCTTCTTCTTCTTCTTCTTCTTCTTCTTCTTCTTCTTCTTCTTCTTCTTCTTCTTCTTCTTCTTCTTCCTCCTCTTCCTCCTCCTCCTCTTCTTTTTCTTCTTCCTCCTCTTCCTCCTCCTCCTCTTCTTTTTCTTCTTCCTCCTCCTCCTCCTTCTCCTTCTTCTGCTTCTCCTCCTCCTCCTCCTCCTCCTCCTCCTCCTCCTCCTCCTTCTCATTCTCCTCCACCTTCTTCTTTTCACTTTGAGCAGCTGGGTTAACAGTCATTGACCTTGTCAGCAATATTTTGACATTTACAGATCAAGAATAAGGTGAGTAGAGGAAGTCCTTTGAGCAGAATGTGGGTTACTTACTTTAAAGTTATGAGTACTTATTGTGGGTCTTCTGAATGTTGAGCAAAATATTCCAAAGCTCTTCCTGCCACAATTTGTTGTCCATTCTTAAAAAAAGCAAACATATTATGTTAAATTACATCTCAAAGTGATACTTACTATGTTTTCTATATTCTTGCCCATTAAGACAAGAAAAAATCTGAACATGTTCATTTTGTATTCTCAAAAGAACTACTGCAAGCCTGTAGAATGAAGACAAAACTCATAGACAAAAATCAGATTCACATTAGCCCCAGAAACCCACAAATGCTCACAGCTTTGTTAACACTACCTTGAATCCATTTGGACTAATTTTATGGTGCTCTTTATTTCTGTGTTTTAGCAGTAACAGAGAGAACTCCCGACTGTCAGATCACCTTGATTTCTAGAATGCTAATTCCCAAAGGGCTCTGGACATACCTCTTTTGTCCTTTTCCCATCTCTTCCCAAATACCCCAATCCTCAACAATTTTCTCTGATATTCAGTTCACTATCAACAAAATCTCCTGTATAAAAAACCTCTTCTCTGAAAGTCTGTTCCCTCCACATTATTGCTCTAACGCAGTGATGACGAACCTTTTAGAGCTTCCAGTGATAAGAAATAACCCCCAGTAGTACATGTGCCATAGATTTGCCACCACTGCTGTAATGGAAATATAAGCTTCTGCCAAGATTATTGCTTCCAATGAGCCCCTCTCAAGTGGATTCTTTGCTCTCATGCCATTCTAGTTCTGGTCCTGGAGATGCAATAGGTGCCCTTCTTTCTTTTCACTGCTATTTAAAAATTATTATCCATGCTTCTTCCCTGAAACTCCCAAGTTTGAATTTCTTGTCATTAGACTATGTCACACATTATTCCTCTTTGTTGCTGTGGTTAATCAGCTCTGAATCAGTTTATTTTCATTTTTTGATTATTTAATTATTGCTAAGGGTTCTTTCTTGCCCCTAAACCACACCTGTCTTAATTTTTGTCATTTTCAGACATCAGGTGAAGATGGCGGTCACTGGGCCTTAGGCAACCATGGAGAAGGATGTTTGGAGCACCATTCTTTTCAATGAATACAAAAAGGAGATATTTACCATCAATAATGCCTATAAGTCCATTCAGAAAAGACTTCAGATTAATTGGAAGATTCAGAGTTTAAAAGATGAAATCACACCTGAGAAGCTAATTGGGATAAAACTGTGAATTACAGCTGGGTCAAGGGAAAAATTTACTGCGGCTGAGTTTGAAGTCCTAAACAAGCATCTTGACAGTGGTGGAGATATCCTTGTGATGCTCCGAGAAGGTGGAGAATCCAGATTTGACACCAATATTAACTTTCTACTAGAAGAATATGGAATCATGGTTAATAATAATGCTGTGGTTAGAAATGTGTATTACAAGTATTTTCATCCTAAGGAAGCTCTGGTTTCCAATGAAGTGTTGAACAGGGAAATTAGTCAAGCTGCAGGAAAGGCTGTGCCTGGAATCATTGATAAGGAGAGCAGTGGAAACAATGTCCAGGCTCTCACCTTTATCTATCCTTTTGGTGCTACATTGAGTGTCATGAAAGCAGCAGTGGCTGTTCTGTCCACAAGCTCCATCTGCTTCCCGCTTAACAGACCCATTCTGGCTTTCTATCACTTAAAGAACCAATGTGGGAAGCTGGCAGTGCTTGGTTCAGATTGCATGTTCAGTGACCAGTATTTGGATAAAGAAGAAAACAGCAAAATCATGGATGTTGCTTTCCTGAACCAGACTGATGCTGAGGACCCAGAGATCTCTGATTACGTGATGCTGCCCAACGCCGAGGAGAAACCAGAGATCTCTAAGTGATGGTGCCCGACACTGCCACCCTGTCAAAGCGGTTAAGAGAGTGTCTACAGGAGGGCGATGAGAACCCACGTGACTTTACCACCCTTTTTGATTTGTCTATTTACCAGCTGGATACCACCTCCTTCCTCAAGGTCATCCAGGCTCATGAGCAGCTAAACTTGAAACATGAACCACTCCAGCGCATCGAGCTGCAATTTGAGACTCCGCTCCCTGCCCTTCAGCCTGCTGTTTTCCCTCTCAGCTTCAGGGAGTTGCCACCTCCTCCTCTGGAACTGTTCAACTTAGAAGAGACATTTTTCTCTGAGAAAGCCTGGCTTGCTCAGATTACCAATAAGTGTACTGAAGAAGACCTGGAATTCTGTGTCAGGAAGTGTGGTGATATTCTTGGAGTAACCAGTAAGCTACCAAAGGATCAACAGGATGCCAAACAGATCCTTGAGCACATCTTCTTCCAAGAAACTGAACCAGGAACATGATGTGGATACAAAGGAAATGGCATTCCAGAACAATTTCTGAGGATTGCCTCTCCAAGCATTTTCTACCTCTTGACTCTCTTTGTACTTTGAATTGTTCTTCAGTTCCCCACCGAAGTGTATATACTCGCTTTCCTCTGTGAGTCATGCTTCTGAACTCCTGAGGCACTGATTTTTGTTATTTAAAATGCAACTGTCAGTCCTCAGGATCTAGATGATGTCCTGGGACAATGAGAGAGATTGCTTCTGCCTAAGTAGAGTGCTTGTCTGGAAGTGTACAGCAGCATATTGAAATACACCTAAGAACTTTGGGGGAACTCTGAATGCCAGATAAAAGATTGTACAACTATTGAAGGTATGTAAGCAATGTAGCACAATGGGAATCATTTAGCTGGTGAGCTCAATAAAAATGGAAACACCACTGGCAAAATTTTTTTGTCATTTTCAATATATAAGCATATATTTCTGTCAATATCTTAGCCATTCAGTGAATTTCATTCTGCCAACTATCTTAACAATTCATTCTCAAAGTTATTTACAAGATCTTGTCATTACTGATAATTATAACTCTTTCATACCTTCAATCAGGGATGAGAATAGGGTGAGCCAGGTAAGGTGAGAGAAGCACCTAGGATACAAAATTTAAGGAAGCACCCACTCTTTACATTCTACAAAGTACTAAATCTACACTTGTAGGACCCTGAAAGTGAGAATCTCCTTAATGGTGCTCCCTAAGAGCCCCATTCTGTCACCCTGGTCCCTCACCTAGGTTCCAGCTTCATGTGGTTCACTTTCTGACCATGTCCTCTTACCCTCCCACCTCTCCCCTCTATCACCCTGACTGTAGCAACCCTTCATTCCTTTTATTTTATTTTATTTTATTTTATTTTATTTTATTTTATTTTTTGCAACAAGGTCTCCCTATGCAGTTCAGGCTGGCTTTGAACTTAATTTGTAGCCCAGGCTGGTCTCGAACTTGCAACAATCCTCCTGCCTCAGTCTCCTGATTGCTGGAATTACAGGCGTGCGCCACCATGCCTGACTCTAGCAACCTTTCAAATGCAGTCATATCTTTAACTTTTCACTGTCCCTCAGACTTTTAATAACATCTTTGACACCCAGTTTAAATTCCAGAGGGATTAATAATAACACTCTCTTATTCCTGGATTCTCTTGCCCCTCTTTTGATTCATTGCATTCATGCAAAGAAACCACAAGTCTGGTTAAGTCCAACATTCTATGGGGCTTGAATTCATTTGGCAAAATGTGGCCAGAGAAAAATCCATACAACTGTTTTCTTTACCTAGGAATGTCATAAATTGAGCTTTAATGCTACTGGCAAGTAGATCACACTTCTTTAGTCATTCAGTTTCTTGCTTTCTTGGGTGATCAGTTTATACTTTATCAAAACCCCAGTATCTTTTCTCTTAAGGTCAAGGAGATGAATCAGCAAAGGAGAATAAAATTGAGGAAGTAAGAAGTAAACAAGGATAACATGGGTATCCCAGAAGACAATTATATTTCAAAGAGAAAAGAATGGTCATCTGTATTGACTATTATTGACAGGTCAAATACAATGAGGACTGAGATTTAAACATTTCAATTTACAATGTGAAGGTCATTGGTGACTTTGACAAAAACAATTTTGCTAAAGCTTGATAAACGCTCGGGAGATACGGAGGAAAATAATTAGAGACAATAAGTATAGATGACATTTTAGAAGAGTTTTGTTACAAATGGAAGAAAAGAAATTGGGCAGTAGCTGATGAGAGAAGGAGGGTCAAGAGGATTTTTTTTTCAGTTTTTGTTTGATTAAAATGGGATAACTGAGTATGTTTATATGATGATGGGATATAAACAAATAACAAAAAATTTACAAGGTGGGAGAAAAACTCAAGAGGTGATGGAAACAAGTGTTTAAATTGTAGAAATGGCACTAGAAAAGAACATAGATAGTTCACCCATGATAACAGTTGAGAAGGCAGAATATATAGTATAATTATTGGTGGTGGGACTCTGGAAAATCTCTTCCTGACTGTTTCAGTTTTCAAAACCTAAGCTATACATATTATCTCATGAGTGTGGAGGGACAAATTTTGTAAAGTGTTTGAAAGAGAAGGTAGCTTATTTTAAAAAGAGAGATGGCAATGTTTCACCTTAGCAGTCTTACGATCCTTTCTAGACTCTTGTCACCTTAAGATTAGATTATTACTGTAGTTTCCCATGCTGTCCTGCCTCTAATTTTTACCTAAATGCTCACCTGGAAAACCAAGATTATTTTCCCAAAACATTGCTTTTACATACTTTACCATCAATGTTTTCTTTTCTTTTCTTTTAAAGAGAAAAAAATTTCAAAACAAGATAATAAGCTGGGCGTGGTGGCATACACCTTTAATCCCAGCACTTGGGAGGCTGAGGCAGGAGGATCATTGTGAGTTCAAGACCAGCCTGGGCTACAAAATAAGTTCAGGCCAGCCTGAACTGAATAGTGAGACCCTGTCTCAAAAAATAGGGATGGGGGTTTAGTTCAGTGGCCTAAGCGACTGTCTGGCAGGTGCAAGGTTGTGAGTTCGATCCCTGGTACCAAAAACGAACAAACAAAAAGAAAAGCAAGATAATAAGAGGATAACAATGGTTAATACATTGTGTATTGCTATCTTTAAATTAGTTACTCATTTAATTATCCAAACAATATTAGCATGGAACTTTCTTTTCGGTGAACTAAGAGAAATTAGTGGTATAGCTATCTTTATATATATATATATATATATATATATACACACACATACACACACACACACATACATACACACACACACACACACACACACACACACATATATATATATTTTAGCTTTTTCCTTTCTTCTTTTCTCCATTCCCTCATTCCAGTTTCTCTTTCCTTTTGAAGTTTCTTCACATTTTGCAATATCTATTGTACATTTTATATCTTATTTACTTTTCCAGCTTCTCATATTAGGGAGACAATACAATGTTTATACATGTGCATCTGGTTTATTTCACTTATGAGTATGGTCTCAAGTCACTTACATTTACTTATAAAAGTCTCAAGTTTATCCTTCTTTATGGCTGAGTAGTACTATATTATATAAAAACACCACATCTCTTTTTATCCATTCCTCAATTGATGGTCATTTGGGTTGTTTCCAAGATCTAGCTATTACAAATTGTGCTGCTATAAACATGAATGCGTATATATCACTGTCGTACAATGTTTTTAATTCTTCTGGGAAGATACCCAGCAGGGGAAAAGCTAGGTCAAATGGTCTTTGCAATCATAGTTTTTGAAGAATCTCCACACTGATTTCCACAGTGGTTGCACCAGTCTACACTCCCACCAACAGTGGAGATGGGTTCTTTTTTCTCCCCAACCCCTTCAGCACTTGTTATTGGTTGAATTCTTTAGGACAGCCACTCTTTCTGGGGTGAGATGGGATCTCAATTGAATCTCTTGAATGACTAGTGATGTTGAACATTTATTGATATATTTATTTGTATTTTTTTAACTGAGAAATGTGTATTCATCTCAGATATTCATTTTTGTATTTAGTCTTTAAATTTGAGAGGTCTTTTTTAGTTCTTTATATGTTCTTTTTTTATTTATTCGATTTCTTATATAAAATTTTGTTTTCATTAACTAGTATATGCTGTTCAAATTTTGAAGTAAAATGTTTTTGTATCATATATGTATTATGGAAATTCATATAATATTTTAAACTGTCATTTGGCATCTATGACTTTTGATTATCTTTTTATTTCTTTTTGGTAGTATTGAAAATTGAACCTAGGGGCTTTTCCCTGAACTATACTTGCAGGCCTTTTTATTTTTTATTTTGAGACTGAGTGTTGCTACACTATCCAGGCTGGACTTGATCTTGCAGTCCATCTGCCTCAGCTTCTCAAAGTGCGGGGATTACAGGTGTGCCCAGCTCCAATCTTTTCTTTTTTTTTATTTAAGAGAAAATGGACACAGAAAAGAGAAACAAAAAGCAAAAGAGACAAACAACAACAACAAATCTGATACATTAACATTATAGGTTTACAAAATAAGATGGTTGGAATTTGACAGTAGTTGCAGTATTGCATATCATTACCTTCAAAGGGGTTGTTCAGGTTAACAGATATAGACATGTAAAATTGATCTAATCATATAAGTATTAACTGTTCTTTTTCAATAGCTAATGCATTTAGTAATATAGTCATTTTAACTATCTTATGTAAACCTATATGCAAATTTATGTCTTTTTCCTTTTCCCTTCCTTCTTTCCTCCTTTCCACTTAGAATACCTCTTGTTGTCTTTAAAATAACTGACAAATATCATCAGGCCTAATATAATCAAACAAAATAGTTCAGAATAAAGCCAACAGAAGATAAAACAATGGTCACAGAAAAGAGAAACAAAAAGATAAAGGGATCAACAAACAACAACAACAAATCCAATACTGTAAAATTATAGGTTTACAAAATGAGATGATTGGAATTTGACAGTGGTTGTAACATTGTATACCGTTACCTTCAAAGGGGTTGCTCAGATTGACAGATATAGACATGTAAAATTGATCTAATCAGATGAGCATCAACTGTTCTCTCTCAGTAGTTAATGCATTTAGTAGTATAGTCATTTTGACCATCTTATGTGTACCCACATATAAATCTATGTCTTTTTCCTTTTTCCTTCCTTCCTTCCTCCTATCCCCTTGTAATACCTCTTGTTATCTTCAAAATAACTGCCCATACCATCAGGGCTAATATAATCAAACAAAATAGTACAGAATAAAACCAATAAAAAACAGTGGAAGCAATACATAGTAATATAATGTTGATTTCTATAATGCCTCATATTGTCTTCTAAGCAGTTGCCTATATCATCTGTTATAACACAATCAAACAAACTGGAATAGGTTAAAATCCCTCAAAACAGAACAATGAAAGCAATATAGGGTTTCAAAACAAGGTGATCAAATATCAATAAAAACTATCCTAATATATTTTGTTATCTTTGGAATAGCTGTCTATGCCATCATATATAATAAAATTAGGCAAGTCGAGATAGAATGAGATCAAACTAAACAGCTCATTAAAGACATTACTGGACTCAAATCCCAGTGATGGATTTTTCAATTGTCTGCCCTGCTCAGTGATATCCCTCCACCACTGTTTCTGGAGCTGTGGACATTTTATCTTTCTCTAAAATGTTCTTCAGTGTTCTTTGTAGGGTTGGCTTGGTTGTCATAAATTCCTTTAGTTGTTCTTTGTCATGGAAGTATCTTGTTTCTCCGTTGATTTTGAAAGATAGTTTTGCAGGGTACATCAATCTGGGTTGGAAGTTGTTTTCTTTCAGGGCTTGAAATACTTCACTCCAAGCTCTTCTGGACCTGATGGTTTGTGTTGAGAAGTCTGTTGTGATTCTGATGGGTTTTCCTTTGTAGGTGATCTGTTTTTTCTCTCTAATAGCTTTTAAAATTCTGTTTTTGTGTTGAATTTCTGGGATCTTGATTATTATATGTCTGGGTGTAGGTATGTTTTGGTTATGTTTAGCTGGAGCTCTATATGCTTCACTTATCTGAAAGTCACTTCCTGTTCCCATGCTTGGAAAGTTTTCTGAAATTATTTCTGTAAATAGGCTTTTAATTTGATTTGTATTGACCCCTGCTTTTTCACTCACACCTTTTATTCTTAAGTTATGTTTCTTTGGGTTGTCTTGCAGCTGTTGTGTTGTTACTTCCAAGTTCCTTGTTATTTTTAAGAGATCTTTCCTTTCACGATCATATGCTGCAAACCTGTCTTCAAGGTTTGAAAGTCTATCCTCAGTTCCCTTCAGGTGTTTTTGCCAACTTTCATTGGAGTTTTTGATTTCCTGATAGTCTCTCTGAATCTGTTTCATGTATTCTAAATCTTTTTTGTATTGTTCATTCCAGATTTCCCTCATTTTCCTATGCTTCATTTTTTCATCTATGTCTCCTTTAGGTTTGCCTAGCAGTTCTTTTAGCATGTTTTTTATTTCTTCTTTTAGTTGAGTTAGTATTTCTGTTCTAATTTCTTTAATAGCCTCTTGAAGTTGTTTCTTTACATCAGTTGCCATCGCCTCACACACTTCAGTTGTGAAACTCCCGATCTCCTCTGCATTTGCATCTCCTGGGCTTGCTCTGCTTGAACTGGAGGCCAGAGACTGCCCCCTGCTTCTTTGTCTTGGCATATTCCTGGGTTCCCCTAGGCAAATTGGTACTGGG
>RJWM01027564.1:0-26730 GCA_004363535.1 Dasyprocta punctata
CTAGGGTGAGACAGTTGACACAGCCCGGTACAAACAACGCACTTTAATTAGCCACGCAACCAAATTAATGATGCTGACAGGTCATACAGGCTCCCTTCGTGTTTCTTGGGCACGAGGACGAGAGCACGTGGACCGAGGCTGGCAGGGGCAGGAGGCTTCAAGCCCACTGCAGCCACCTCGGTCTGGGAGCCCTAAACACGCAGGAGCATTCTCTGCTGGCCCTGGCCCTCCGGTGCACAGCTGGCCAGTGAGAGCCCTGTGCTGGCAGGGACCTTGTCCGACAGGGACTTTCCAGGGCAAGGAATTTGGCTGTGTCGGAAAACCGCAGTCCTTTTGCTTCTGCCATGAACATGGCACCAGAAGAGGAACCCAAGCATCACACGGATCCAGGTGGCTCCAAAGCGCTGAGGTCCCAAGACCTGCAAGACACCCTTCTGCCACGCAGAGATGGCTGGGCCCACGCCCCTGCGATGCGGGCTGGAGGGAGCAGGGCAGGCCAGCTGAGCCTGGGTGCACCAGGAGGCACCATGCTGTGCTTGGGGACAGAAGTTGACTTCTGGAGCCCAGACTGTGTGGTGAGATGGAGACCCTGCTCTCTTCCTAACTCTAAACATAGTCCCCACACCTGCGATTTCCTGGGACTCCAGCAGGTGCTGTCCTGGGGACAGTAGGTGGGCATCAGGGCCCATGGATGGCCTCGGGGAGCACACAGTGACTCCTAAGGAAGCTGCCTCCTCTTGTGTGCCCCGAGCCTCAGACTGGCCCCGCTGAGCTCACCCTTGTCCTGCTCACCCCCTTCCTGCATGGTGCTTCCTCAGGTCTACAGTAAGACACCAGAGCTCAATGTCATTTTTCGTTTCATTTTGTGGTTATTTTTATAGCTCATTTATTTTACTTAATACTATTTAAGTATGAAATGGTTTTTTTTTAAACCTAAGGAGTTTGTTCAGTTACAAGCATACCAGTTAGAACTTGCTTTAAACGAAACATAAATTCACTGATAGCCTGGGTGACAGGAAGAGGCTGATGGCTTGAAGGTCCTTGAAGGTCACAGTCCTGGATCAGTGCTGGGCATGGACCCAGTGCCTCAGGGAGGTGCCAGGTGGCAGGTGGCATTTCAGGTCAGAGATGGGGGTGCCCAGCAGGACCTCAGTCACTGCTCCCGACTCTGCAGTTACAGCTTCTGCATGCATTTGCATGGAGGACAGGACTTCTGATGTGGGTGCTGCCTTCGAGCAGTTGTCAAGACTTCCAGGACTTGGTGAGCTACCAAGCGGGGCTCCCTGGGCACAAGGTAAGGCATGGGCTGCGGGTGCCGGGTCTCCACTGCCCTCCTGGGGGGAATGGCTCAGCCCCAACGGTGCAGGGGAACTTGGAGCCAATGCCACTGGGGCGGCTCATTCTGTATCCTTTGGGGGTGCAAGGGCCAGCAGGGAGCAGCACGAGCCTGTGGTTCTCTAGGTCTGACTCCCACCACCTGTGGGACCTTGGACTTGAGCAGTCAAGTTTGATTTTTCTGTCTGAAAAACGGGATGAAACCTGCTGACCATGCAGTGTCCCCGCAGATAACCGTGGTGCTGAGGAGAACGGCTCTCCACTCCTCCATCCCTCCTTGATGGGCATCCACAGCAGGCCACCGAGGCGATGGTTCACTGGCCATCCCTGTCTGCCCAGTCGGAGCCTAACCAGTGACACTAGTTGTTTTGTATCTGGTTCCCATGCCTCGGCATCTGCTCCCACTGTGTGCTCCACAGAATCTGTGTTCCTTCAACAAGTCCTCACCCACTGCTGGAGCTGATTCGGCTCAACCACCTCCTCTGTGGTTCTATAAATATTTAGTCCACCAGGACTTGGCAATCGCCTGGGCACAAAGCTGGAAGGGACCCGAGGATGCCGATTCACCCTGGTTATCAAAGAAGCTTAGTCTTTGCAGCGGAAGTGTTTCCTGCTATTAGAAGATGAAACGGGAGTAAGCAGCTGGGAATGTTCACAGGAGTTTTTGTTTTGCTTTGTCTGAGGTCAAATAAACCCTTCTGACACCCATAGCTCTCGCAAACCTCCCAGGCCCTGGCCGCAGGGGGACTTCCGCCCACAGGATGGGCAAGTCTACGTTTTCCTGTTCTCCAAAGCTCCCGCCCCCACTCAACACTCCAGCTCCCTCTTGATGCCCTTGAGCGAGGGGTCGCCCCCACTGACCACATTGTTGGCTGTACTGGCAGGCTGAGCACCTGCTGGAAGACTTCTTTGGTCTGAAATTATAATGACCTCTTGCTAGGTGGTCAGAGTATAATTTCCAGATAGGTAAATATACAAGGATGGTTATTCATTGCAAAAATCCATTCCAGACTCCAGGGTCAGCACAGCAATTCATCCTCACCTGGACTTGTATCTCCCAGGTCCTTGTCCAGGACAGGCATCACTAATCGATCACAGCACTGTTTCCCAGGATTGAGGCTCCCTCTCTTTTTCCAACATCCTGGACCAGGCAGTTACCCAGGTAACAGGACACCAGACAACACCTCTTTGTGGGCCTGGACCTAGTTGTGTTTCCTGTATTACAAGAGGATATTTTTTTCTTTGCAAAAAAGAATTTCTTCTTTATTCGTGGAATTCTCATCAATTTGCCAATCAATATTTACGTGCCCTCATCAGAAACTTCGCTTCCTTTTGCGCACCCCAGTGAGCCTGGCTGAGGCTCGGACCAACACCAAGCTGGACCTACTTGCCCAAGGCAGAGTTTCTGAGTAAGGGTGGTGACGCGCCGAGGTCACAGGGGTGTGCAATGTCCTTCCCCATGGACCTTCCCGCACAGGATGTAGCACCGTTGCTTACAGGTCAGGGAGGACCCTGCGGGGCTCGGGGAAGCGTTCGGATGGTGTTGGTTATGAACATCCTGGAACCCTGTGCCTCTTAATTTGCTGTGTCCGCTGGGGCCATGTATTATACCCTTATTTTATGCAACCTTTGCCTGTGGTTGGTTTGCAACTAGAAAAGAAAGCTTGTTGCATCTACTGCCACAGAGAGTGTATTTTTCAATCATGTTTCCTAATGGGATTTGCACGCTGTGGGACCGTGAGGCGTGCTCCGCTGTCTCCGGTGCTGGCTTCCTCGCCCCGCTCCGCAGCCAGGCAGGCCGTGGAGGCCCCGCCGTACGCACTGTGGACACCGGCTGGTTCTGGGGGCCCTCACCTGGCTGCAGCTCTTCTGCCTGGCGGACGGGGCCGTGGCCCTGTAGGACATTCGGAGTCACAGCCCGGCCTGCGCGCTTTCTCACAGGGATTCTCCGAGTGCCAGGGCTGATGATCCTCAGCGGCCTTCCTATGTCTTCCCGTCCCACAGGACGTCTGCCAGAACGAAATGCCATAACCAAGCAGCTTAAACCTCAGACATTTACTTCTTACTGTTCTGGAGGCCAGAGGTCCAAGACCAAGTTGCTGCCCACCGGCGCTTGGCAAGGGCTTTCTTCCCAGCCGGCAAAAGGCCACCTCATGCTGGGTGCCATGGGGGACAGGGAGAGATAGTCGGACTTTTCCTCATTCTCCAGACATGGATCCTCTCATGGGGGCCATGTTCATGAACTCCTCTCAACCTAATTATCTCCCAAGGCACCTCTCCGGCTTCCGGGGAGGTCAGGGCCTCTGCATGTGAACTGCAGGACCTGGGAAGGGTGTGGGTGCTGATGCCCAGTCCCTAGCTGGCTCATCGGTGCCCTGCAGATGTCACTGGCATTGGGATGGTGGGCAGGAGAGAGGTCTGGTTAACCTAGTCCTGCACATAAGCACCCAGACCGGACATGGGACCTTCTCCGGTCACTGACTGGGCATGGGTGGGCGTCAGCGTCAGGGTGACTCTGAGGAGCAGCCAGGTCGCCTCGCCCAGGGCGACCGCACCCTCTGTGCACCTGCGCTGCTATCCTGGTCCCCAGGGGGGCACCTGGTCACAGGCGGATCATGGTGCTGACTTGGGTTCCTGAGTCCTTCTCTGTGGCAGGTGCTGAGCAGAACACTGTGTGCCTTTAACTAGGTTAACCTTCGCAACGACTCTGCGATGGAGGTGCTGATATTGCCTTCTTTCTAAAAATGAGGCAATGGAGGCCGGATGAGGGGCCCAGGGTGGGAGCCCCAACCTGCCCCTCCTAGTCTGGCTTCTGGTCCCGCCGTGCCCGAGGAGTCTCAGTGCAGAGCCGCCCACACAGGGCAGGGAGTGCTCCCCTGTCCCTTCCCCTTTCCTGGGGGAGCTCGGGCACCTGGGCAGCCGGAGTCGCTCCATCCTTTGGGGAGTGACGTGGATTCTGGTGATCGCTCTCTCCCAGTCTAAGGAGACGCCCAGAGAAGAGATGGGGGCTGTGCTGGGACCCCACAGTCCCCAGGCCCTTTCCTGGCCCCTTTGCTTGGGCCCATGCTGGGGGTTGGTGCCGGGACACCCACATGCGCCACCCCAGGGTGCTCAGCGCAGCTGCATTGGCAGCCTGGTTGCCACCAGCTCGGGCCGCTCTGCTGGACCTGCCGCCTGTGGATCCCTTGACCTGAGTCAAAGCCACGTCTGCGGTCACCAGCTGCACTCGAGGACCAGGCCAACCCCCTGCTGGGCACCGCAGCCCGGGTTCCAACGAGCACATTGCCAAGCGAGCACACGGTTCCAGTTCGTTTCTCTAAGTTACCCCAGGACTGCGGATAAACAGAAAAGCAGTAACGGCTCTCCCTGGTGTTTCAGTTGGAATTAGCTGTGTTTAAATTAGGAAAGGGATGAGGGGGAGGAGGTCGGAGGGCAGCCCGCCCCGCCCACGCCTCTCCCAGCAGGCGCCCACCCTCCAGGGAGGCTCGGAGCCGCCCGTGCAGGTGACTCATTCACCAGCTGTAGCCCCGCTGTATCTGAGTCAGGGCCCCAGGCTTCCGTCTTCAGGGTGGAAACAAGCATTTGGTGGGTAAATGAACCCTGGGGCTCTGCTGCTTAGCACTGACCGCAGGCCGGGGAAAGTTAGTTTCCATGGGTCCATTCTGGGGCAGAGGCAGGCAGAGGGTGTGGAGCAATGACCGTGGCTCCCAAGAGGGGACAGAGGGGCTCAAACCCAAAACCGCCTCAGGCAGGGTGAGGCCTGGGGCAAAATGACCCATGGAATCTCAGTCCATGTTTTGTTGCTAGAATAAAATGCGTGAGACATAGTGGTGGAGAAGGAACAGAGGTTTATTTGGTTCCCAGTTCTGGAGGCTGGGGGCACCAAGGGCGTGGCTCTGGCGTCAGCAGGGGCCCCATCACACAGGGGACGGAGCATGCCAGAGGGTGAACCTGTTATTGCAGGCCCATCCTACAGCAGCCTACCCCCACTCCATTCATGGGCTACCACGTCGAGGGCAGAGTCTGCCAACCGGATCACTTCCCCAGCTACTACTTCCAAACACTGACCACATGGGCTTTGGGGATTTGCCTCCTAGCACGTGAAGTCTGGGAGATGCGTTCAAACCACAGCATGAGGCTGGCATGGTAGTGCTGTAATCCCAGCACTCTGGGAAGCTGAGGCAGGAGGATCACAAGTGCTATGAATACAACGTAGTGAGACTGTATCAACATAAAAAGGGCTAATGGTGTAGTTCAACCCAAAGGCCCTGGGTTCAATACCCAGTACTGAAAAGAAGCCATAGCCCCTTGTCTGAGTCCCTAACTGTGGCTGTGAATTGCCCACCCGAGGGCCAGGGGACATGGGAGAATGGAGAGAGGAATAAGCCCATTATTAGATCTGCGTGCAGGGCAGGGGTGTTTGGGGAAGCTCCCCATCGCTTTAAAAAGACAATTCACTCAAGGAGCCTCCCAAACAGCAAAAGGGTTCCAATAAAAGAAAACATCTGGAACCAAGCAATTTAACTCAATGTTTCCATCACTTAGATGTTGGATCATTTTAAAATTCATTTTCAACTGTTATCAATAGAAGGACACAACCTGTTTCTGTTTAACAGAAAGACAGCACGAGTCAAAGAAATGGGAGCTCCCTGGACATTCCAGCCTTCCTGCTGCTAACGGGGACTCCTGAAGGGAGACCAGCGGGCGCGGGACTCATCCGCACACCCGCAGCCGCCTGCGGCGCTCAAGCCGCACTGTGGATCACATGTTTATTAAGCACCTACTCCTGGCGCCCTGGTACCAGGCCCCATGACCCAGAGATGACAGGGCAGGGGACCACGAGTCTCGCCCGCTGTCCATCTGGTTGCACCTGGAGCCCGCCTGTGCCGTCGCCGTCCCTGCGGCCTGCGCGTGGAGGGCTCACTTGCTTCCTTTGCCTCCTGCTCTGCACACGGGAGCCGCCGGGTGCAAGGCATTCATGCTGCTTCACATTTCTGTTTGCGCACACGTGGATCAGGCCACCTCTGCATGCCCTGGCTTTGTGCTGCGCGGACAGCCAGAGTCCCCACCTTGGCCTCCTGGGCACCCTGTGCTCCCACCTCAGGCCACTGGGAACCCCCAGTCCAAGTGGTTGGGAGCAGGATGCGGCGTATTATCTCCAAACGCCCACAGCAAGGTGATTCCAAAGCGCAGGCAAGGGGCTGCTGCCTTCAGGAGTGCAGGGTGGGGAAACCACCTGAGGGCGGAAGACCCGGAACTGACTGTCGCATGGACTTAAAAGTAGAAATGAGGAAGGGTGTTTGTAACGCTTAATACCTAGCTGACCCCCAGAGCCTAATGTGCTCATAGGCAGGACTTTTGGAAGGTGATTGCATCTGGGGGATTTAGCTGACTCGCTGTTAGGAGTGGGACTGGTTGGAAGAGAGGCCCTGGAAGGCGTGGCCTGGAAGGACTCATCTCCCTTCCCTGCTCCTCCTGTCCTCTGTTTCCTGTCTGCCATGCCGTGAGCAGCTCTCCTCCGCCGGGCCCTCTGCCATGCTGCCCTGCCAGCTCCCTCCCGTGCGTGGGCAGCAGGAAGTGAGGGATGAGCAGCAGGAAGGTGGTGCAGCCAGGCTGAGCTCAGGAAAGGAAGCCCAGTGGGACATGCAGTGCAGGGAACCCAAGATCAGGGTGACTTTGGGTCTGCACCAGACGGCTGTCAGTAGGAGCGTGCAGGGGACGGAAATAATAGATGTGACCAACAGAGCAGGGAATCTGGTCCCCCGGGGCTGAGATGAGATGGCAGTGCAGCCAGAGCCTTGGCAGGGACACTGGGACGGGGACTCGGGAGCGGTGAGGAGCCAGCCAGGAGATGCAGGGTGGGGGAGGGAGAGGCAGGAGTGACAGAGCCCCAGATGTCACTGGGAGAGTCCTCGGGGCCATGGCTCCTGAGCACCAGCTCAGCCACGGAGCTGGAGACGCCGTGAAGCCACTGGGAGGGGAGCCGAGCCCTGGCACACCCCGCCTGTCCGCCACAGACGCCAGAGCAGCCGTCCCTGCTTCCTGACCCTCAGATCACGGAAATGCTGCGATGCCTTGTGCGTGTTATGTGCATGTGTGTACACGCATGTTGTGTACACAGATATGTTACGTGCACATGTGCACATGTGTGTGGGTGTGTGCATGTGCACTGTGTGTGCGTGTGTGTGTGCAACAGAGGGAAGAGGGGAGGGAGGAAGGGTAGAGGAGGGCGGGAGGGGAGCTGTCCATGTCGCTCTGGTAATGATGGTGTCCAAGCTCCTGACCCCAGGGTCCTGGAGTGCAGCCCTGAGCAGGCAGCTGGGCAGTGGCTTGGCCCTGTTTGAAGGCTCTGGTCTCTGTCCCAGGGTCTGGCAAGCCTGGGCTTCCGCATCATAGCCACGTGTGCCAGCATTCTGGTACTAAGCCAGGGTTTTAACAGCACTCACTAGCTCGTGTTTTCCCATTAATTCCACCCAGCGCAGAGTCATTCATTCACTCAGCAGACAAGGGCCCTGGGGGTTTCCTGCAGGCACTGGTGCTGGAGCAGGGAGAGGGGCGCGGGGTTCCTCCTCCAGAGGCGTGCAGTCTACCACCGAGGTCCTCTGATCTTGACTTTATCTCCGAAGCAATCCGCTCACCCTCTGCGAATCCGGCCACGCTGTCATGGGAACACGTGACCCTCGAAGTCAGCAGCAGCAGGTTGGCACCTGACCTGGCCAACACCAAAGGTCAGGCACAGCCAGAGAGGACCCTGGGCTTGAGCTCTCTGCATCCACACCCCAGGTTTGCTTTCAAAAATGAGCCCTCTCAAGCTGCTAAGCAACGTCCCGCCTTGCTTCCGTCCCTGGGAATTGGCTTCCTCCCCTCCTTCCTCACCCCAGCAGACTAAGAACAGGGAGGCTCCCGCTGCACCTAGTTCTGACCATGAAAAGGTCAGAAGTGTTGGAAACTGCCTACTTTGCCCCTGGGTGTTCTTCTTGGGAAGGTGGTGTGGTCTGCAAGCCTTTTCAGCACCAGTTTTTGGAAGTCCTCCCTCTTGCCCTGGCCATGGATGCTCCTATGATGCGTGGCCCTCTCTGTGCTCCCCGCATCCCTTCTGGATCTAGGCGAGTCACTGCGGGCATTGTTGCCTGCACCTGTCCCTCTTGCTAGACTTCCAGGCAAGATCCCCTCCAGAATCCCCACCCACCCCCAGAGCAGCGTTCAGCACTTGCCGTACACAAAGTGAACTCTGCTGAAAGGGTCAGGAGGCACCTGACCTGATACATTTGTAGGTGGTTCGTGTGCCAATTCCTGAGAAATACTTTAAAAATCAGACTTGGTTTTGCATATGGCAGCTTCACCAACCACATAAACACTCGAAGTGTAAGAGCTGTGTGTGGTGAATTCAAGTAGCTCAGCCACAGAAACACAGATGGGACTGGTGGTGGAAAACCAGGGGAGAGAGAACAAAGGATATTCCATGCAGCCTTGGGATTAGATTCATAGAAAAGGCACATCTCGCCAAGCGCCTTTCACATTTTGCCATGAGGGTCAGAGGCCAGTAACATTTCCTTGACTTAGGGAAAATCTAACAAATCCAAGAATGACTCTCTCACAAGGATTTCAAAACACCAGAGCAGAAATGAGGCTTCTCTGATGGCTTCTAGTTGAAAGAAGAGTTTCAATATAATCCTTGCTCTCCTCTGACTGCCTTTCTGATGAGCAACAAAATGTTTGATTTTCTTCTAATAGATTTGTCATTTTACTTCAAGTAGCCACTACTATTGACCCATGGAACCTCAATTTCAAAGCCATTAAAATCTAATTTTCCACACTGTACCCCCAAGAGACTGACTAACTTTCAAAGAATAATTCATTTTCTTTAAGAAAAATGCATATCTTTCTGTATTTTCTTTTTGATTCTTTAAAATAAGTCAAGGAATATTGCTGTCAGCTCTGCTGTTATTACTCTCCCCAGTGTCTTTCCTGCGGAAGGGCGTAAGTGCTGCTCTGACAAAGTGAGATTTGGCCACCGTGGAGCGAGGGCTGTATTTATGCGGGGGAACTACCACTTACGGATATGTTATAAAGGGCCTACTGTCATGCTCACCGTCAAGAAAGCAGGACAGGAGGCTCAAGGTTATTTGCTTTGGAAAATAACGGATGTGTCAAAGACTAAGCAGAAAAAAGTGCTGCCGAGGGGAAATGTCATCTGGCAAATTTCAGGGAGTCTGAGACCCCTAAAACTTCTTTTCTCCCTCAAGTGTTAACCGAAATCTCCCCCCCTTGCAGTTCTGACACTGGAGTAGCTAACGGGAAGGGTTTGTACAGTGTCCAAACCCAGGAGGTAGCCAGTGGGAGCCCCGTGCATGCCGTTCCGTGGGCCAGCCTGACTTAACCCTGCAGCAGTGAATGCAGTGTGTGACCCAGGAGCTGCCAAAGGTCATCAGCAGACAAATCAGGGCGTCTCAAATAAATCCTGAGTTTAACTGATCTCCTAATTTTAGTTATCATGTCATAGTAAGGAATTCACAACAGCAGCTGGGTGGAAGGTCTGTGAGGATGCTCTTGGCTGTCCTGCAGCTTTCCTATAAGCCTAAAATTATTTCAAAATAAGCATTTATTTTGATTACATGCATTCTATGTATTCAAAAGGTCAGGAGGCAAGAGGATGTCATCCTAAGCACTTACCGCAGATCAGCAGAGGATGTGAGTATCAGGGACAATCTCATCCTAAAGCTCTGTGGGAAGATGTCTTTAAGTCAGCTGAGCAGAAAGTTGCCAACAAAGAACTTCACCAGGATGTCATGGTCTCTGTGTACCCGGCTCCTGTGTTCTGAGAGCTTTTTTCTGTTCCTGAGTTAAGGACCCAGCAGAAATGTGCTGCCCCCTGGTGCCTGGACTGGGTCATAACACCACCCATTGTACAGGGGTTGGTCCCCCCTGATGCTCCACCATTCTTACTGGATTGTCACCTGCAGGTCAATCTCTGATTTCTAAACACCTCGTTCAAATGGAGCAACTGACAATTGAATGAGGGGGTTCAGGCTGGTCCTGAAACACTGGCATTCCAAGGAGGCTCTGAGGAGCTGCACATGATCAGGAAATGAATGGGAAGGGAGACACTAGATTCAGAATCTCTGTCCAGGGGGCAGGGGCGGTTTAGCGGTTGAAGTGTGAGACCTGTTGGAGGAAGGGCCGGTATTTTCAAAGGACTCATCTCGCAAAACTTTGGCCTGTCCAGGTGGGTTAAAATGGGACAATACACCCAAGGAGGCACTGGCTCTAGGGTGACCATAAACCTCTGTTGCCCTCGAAAAGATGAGTTCTTCCTTGTCCTCCCAGTTTCCATGTAAAATCAAGCCAGGTCTGCAGCTCAGCACTTCAGGACCCTCCTCAGCCACCTCCTGGGCTCCTGAGCTCCACCCCGAGGAGCTCAGTAAGGGGCTGCAGCCTTGGGGATGCGGACAGGGGAAGGGTCCCCACCATGCAGCCTGTCACATGACCCCTGCCTGTGCCTGCCCCTCACATCCGGCATGGATAAGAGCATTACTGTATCTGGTGTGTGAGAGCCAGAGTGACACTGCAGCCACGGCACACCCGGGCAAAGCAGGAGCTCTGTGAGGCTCAAGGTCACCTCTGCGGCTCGAGTCTCTGGTACAACCCAAGAAGGGACACAGGTTTCTGCAAAAGCTAAGAGCTCACTGCAAAGGCCCCTCAAGCAGGAGCAAACTAAAGACTATGGCACCCAGCAGCCTTCTTTCCTGTGCCAAGGGAGGGACAGAAGGAGGAGCATCCCTCAGCCGAAGAACCAAGAGAAGCTCCAGCCTGGGCAGATGCCCCACAGCACGCATGAACAACGGCTCCTCTCAGCAGCTGAGCGCTCCCTCTGCGCTGGCTCTGCTGCCCCCGGGCACGCAGCCCTCGCCTCTGAGTGCCCTGGGCATCCAAGTTGCCAACATGAGTGAAAAACCTCAGCAGCATCCAAGATGTAAAAGCCTCCTCCTCCAAAGGGTTTCAGGAGGTTTGAACGAGCAGAACATAAAGCAGCACAACTTGGAACAAAGACATGGAGAAGAGCTTTGAAACGCTCAGAGATGCTTCCCGAGAGTCACTCGGCAATTGCTGAACACCGGCTCTCTGGCGTGTGGTCTTGATTAAGGGGATGGCGTGCACCCCAAAGTCCTGGCTGCCTGCAGTGGGCACAGGTACATCCCACGCACCCCTGAGGCTCACACTGCAGATACCGGCATGGGGGCTTAGTGAGGGTAAGCAAATAGCGAGCCTGAATCTGAACCCCAAGCTCACGCTGTCCTGCGAGTCCCTGAACGCAGGGTGTCCCACCCCAGGCATCCCTCTCCTTGCACACAGATGACACTGAATAGATGCTCGGGGACAGAGTGGGTCCAGCTGGGCCTCGAGGCAGAGCGTCTTGTGTTTACCGAGCTCCTGGAGGACTGTGCTTGCTTCGGTCCCCTGGGGTGTCTCGGGGGGGCTGCAGGCAGAGCCCAGGTCCCAGCGCCTCTTCTTCCAGCTGAGCTCTTAGAAATGTGCATCACGCCGCGTCTGCAGGCTCAAGCCTCTAACAAAGTTGGAAATTTAAATTCTCATTAGGCAGAAGAGTCTGTTCCCTACTTATTTCATCTGGCGAGCAGGGCTGGAGAGAGTGCAATCAGTTGGAATGGGCTCCAGAGCGCTGGGAGGTGCGCGCCGGGGAGGCAGCTGGGGGGGACGGTTTCCTGCGTGCCGGCCCCCTCTGTCAGAGCATCTGTTTCCCCACACAGACACGCGTCCACAGCGTTCTATACATATACTGCCTGATGCTTTACACACTCACACACACACACACTCACACACAGTCTTCTCCCAAAGCAAAATGTGCGCAGTGCAATTGACATTTCCATGTGGCCAAGTCCATCGGGAAGAATGTGAGGAAAGGTTTAAATCTGGTGCAGAGAAATCCCAGATCCCGGAAGTCTGAGCGTGCACAGGTGTGCGGCGCGCACGGCCCCCTCTGCACCCCGAGGTCGGCACCTGACACACGGGGAGGAGGTTTGTTTGCTGGTTAGCGGGCTGCGCCATCCCTGGCAGCTGAGGGGCAAAGCCTCAAGTCGCTGCCTGGACCACAAGCACGGTGCCGCCCCACCCCTCCAGCAAGCGGCTGCTCACAGCCGGCCGCCGTGCCGAGCTCTTCCCCACACCCACAGGCACCTGGGGCCCCCACACAGCCCTCCAGCCCAGCCCTCCTGTCCGTATCCCACATCTTCCTGGGTCTCCCTTCCACCCCCAGCCCTGCCATTCAGGGTCTCAGGGGCTGGGAGCCCTGCCTGCTTCCTATGACCTTACACCCAGCGTCCTCAGAGCAGTCTGCTCCCTTTGAGAACTGCTGTAAGACAGCCCACTACTCGTAACCTGCAATGGCGTCCTATTACCCACCTGTAGGACTGAGTCACTTAATCCTGGCCCCTAAATGCAGGGTTCCCTTTCTGTCTTTCCAGCAGACAGCTGTTCCAGCCTTCCAATGGTGGGGAAGCAAAAGGGGGCACCACGCGAAGTGACCCTGGGTCTACAGTTACCAGAGCCTGTGTTCAAATCCAAGGCTCCCTACCCAACTCTGACGCTCCTGCCTCAGGTCAGGATGTCACGCAGCAGGGCCCGCTGGGCGAGGGGGCGGGGAGTTCGCCTTTGTACCTGAGTCCCGGGAGTGTGTTCAGGGCAAGGTTAGTTACATTCAAGACTGAGGATGGGCGATTTATAAATAAAAGAAACTTCTTTCTCAGGATTCTGGAGTCTGGGAAATTCAAAGCCAAGGTACCAGCAGGCCTGGTATCTGGGAAAGGCTGCGCTCTGGGCCTTGGTCTCCTGGGCAGGCGTGCTGGGCCTCGCATGGGGAGGGGACCGAAGGACAGTGGGCTGGGGAGCCTCTGGAAGTGTGCTGGTCCCTCGCCACTCAGCCCCTCAGACTGTGCCAGGGATCGGAGTGCAGAGAGAGCTTTGGGGATGGGGCGCCATCACTCAGACCACAGCATCCCGTGCAGGGTGGAAGCCAGGGTCTGCTGCGTGCTGACCACACCCGGAGAGCCTGTCCAGGCCTGAGTCATCCTCACTCCGCTGCCTTCATCTTCGCCTGCTTTCATCCCGGCCCCCTTTGAACAGGGTGGGAGACACGCAAACCCCAGTGTGAACAGGAAGTGGGTGCAGCGTCCTGGTGATGCTGGCCAGACAAAGCTGGCAGGTCCTGCCCTGGGTCCTTCCCACTGCCCAGGTGCAGGCTCCTGTTGCCCTCAGCTTCCAGGCCTCACCCCGCGTTGCTCAAGGACCCTGAGCGTGGAGGACAGCGACGCGCTAGGCAGCAGAGGGAGATGGGGTCTCAGGCCTGGGTCCACTTCCTCCCCTCCCCGGTGGGGCATCTGTCTGCCTCCCCGCTGAAGTGGGACTTCGTATTCCAGCACAGTTACAAACAACTCTAAATGAGCAGGAGTCTGCTTAATATTTTCAGTAACGATCGCACTTGGTGAGACAAGTGCCTTTCAGAGCCCGGCGATAGAAGCTGTGGAGTGGCATTTGAAAATGGAGATGTAGACAGGATTCACGGCAGCCTGGTAAATGTCAAACATTTTATCCACGGGCAAAGTGGCATGTTAGACATATTCTCCTCCAAACCTGATTAAAACAGAAAGTGGCTTTTGCATATTCGTTTCTGTTTTAGATTATCTGAGCAATGTGGGGAAGGAAGAGCCCGGCGGAGGGGCGAAGGAGGGAAGGGAGGCAGGGAACCCCCGAGGGCCGGAGGTGCAGGCTCAGGGTGTGCCAACAGTGGGGAGCAGCCTACTCCGGCCCCCGGGGGACTGCAGCTCTTGAGCAGAATAAATACCGCCTCTCAGCCGGGCTCCTGCTCTGCTTGTGAACCGGAGGGGTCTGGCAGGGGCCGACTCCCTCCGGGGCAGCGAAGCTGTGTTTATGTGGGAGGACAAGATCAAGACGTTTGCAGAATTCTAGTGGCACCTGACGGCACCCCTGTGGCTCCCACTCCTGCCCGGCTGTGGACTCACAGCCTGCGCCCCGGCCCCCATAATAAAGCATGAGGCCAAGCTGAGCCCCAAGCTGAACCCCCGGGGAAGGCAGAGGAGGCGAGGCCCTCGGCCAGCCGGACTTGTGCTTGCTCCCACTCCCAGACAGCCTGCTCTCTGACTAATGGACCGCGGCATCTGACACCCAAGAGGGCAGGTGGTGACCCCTGACTATAGCAGAGGGGTCCTCACCCTAACAGGTGACCAGCCCTGGGCTCCATCTGCGGTCCCAGAAATGGGTGCTGGGGAACAGTAGAGCCTGTGGGTACCCACAGCACCAGCTGCCCAGCCACCACCACGACCCAGTGATTGGGGCCCCAGAAAGTGGTTTCCTTCACTCTGGAAGTCTGGCAAGCTCAAGGTCAAGGCAGTGCAGACTCTGTTCCTGACCATCCCTCTCTTCCTGGCTTGCAGACGCCCACCTCCTCAGATGTCCTCACCTGGGAGAGGACGCTGGTCCTGCTGCAGGGCTCCACCTACACTGACCACTTCCCACAGGGCCCGCCTTCAGGTCCATGCACCGGGGGTTGTGGTCCCGAGACAGGACACACGCATTATGTTATTAACACAGAGTCACGGAGATGCGCGCAGCAATGATTGCTAGCAGTTGGTCAGCACGCACAGCCTAGAATCTCCCGACGACCCCTGCAGAGCCACGAAGAACAGCGTGGCAGAGGCCCGGTCTGTGCCCCTGGTTGCCAGGGGGTCCATAGGACTGCTGTCCTCCCGCAGTGCTTTCAATGGAGAATCCATTCCGGATCCGCGCCCAGGCCCAAGCCATCCACAAACACACAGCGTTAGGAAAACAGCGGTTATCAATGTAATTCCTTGAATTGCCAGCACCGTGGGAGCCAAGGGAGGCAGTCAGATGGAATCACGCAGCCCGCCTGGTCCCACCACGACTCGCGGTGTCTGCGATGCTCCCGTCACATTAACTTGCGGTGCGGCCTCCTGGGAAGAAGGGCCTCTTTCTGCCCTATGAAGTTTGATGTGCAAGTTGCACCCCACTCCCCCCATGTCCCATTAAGAGGTAAAATGATATGCAAAGTTGCAACTGGCTCTAAACTGCAGGCTATAAACACCGGCAGGCACATACGAGGATGTCCTGCATTGGAGAACTACAGCTCTGCCTTTATAGTAGCAGCTAATACTTTTTAAATGGGCTTTTGAATTTAACTTAAAAATGAGAGTCTTCTGGCACACAGTCCGAATGCATAAGAAGCAGTTTAGCAGAGGCCGCCGTCACCCTGACGTTTTCTCCTGCCTCTCCGGCTCCGAGCCCCTTTGGCAGAGTTGGAGGCTGGAGTCCTTTCTTCCCCTCTGGCATTTCCCAGGCTCGTAGTCGGCTCCTCCTCTTCTTGGGATAATTTGATTTTTTTTTGAAGCGCTGGTTATTTAAAAAGTGAGGCAAAACGCGACTCCTGCTTTCCCTGCTTGCGTGTGTGTCTGTGTGTCCTTCTCTACCAGTCCCAGTGGAAACCCGAGAGATGGACAGACACGTCAAGACGCTCCTTTGTAGAAATTTCTTCCCCAGGCTCGTTTTTTATCCTAATCACTCCTGTGTCCGCTTGCAGCAGAAACGGGCATAGATAACACTAACGCGGTGCTGGGGAAACACTCACGGCCGAGTCAGCCCGGCCACTGAGGAGCGGCCACCAAGGAGCATCCGTGGCTGTCACCTGCGTCGCCAGAGTGCAGGAGGGCAGGAGTCCAGCCGGGACCCTGCATGAGGAAAACGCAAAAGACAGAGAGCTGCCTGAAGGGGCTTTGTGAAGTTACCGTTTTTAAAAACGGCACCATCTCCTAATTATAGTTGGACAGCGAACAGATGTGTCAGGTGAGAGCCCTCCCCGCCCCCTGAAATGTGCCTGCTGTCCTCTGTGGGGGTCACAGTGGCTCCCCAAGCAGAGAATTCCCTCTGTGGTTCAGACGGGGCCTCAGAATCTTCCTCTGGGTCCTCCCCATCCTCCAGCCGATAGCAGCGCCTGGAAGCATCTACATCACTCTGCTCCACACCTCCACGCCCAGGAGTCCGGCGGTCGCCCCACATGTCAGGGGCTTTTTGTGTCCAGGACGGGAAAAGATGTGGTGGTGAGCCGGTCACACTGTCCCACGATGACATAGGAGGTGTGGGTTCAACCTGCAGGGCTAGGACAGAAGCCCACGTTATCTCAGACACAGCCTTGGGCCCCTCCGACATGAGGCATCTAAACCAGGTATGGTGGCGCAGGCCTGGAATCCCAGCAATCTGGGAGGCTGAGGCAGGAGGGTTGCAAGTTCAATCCCAGTCTGGGCAATTTAGAGAGGCCCTGCCTAAAAAGAAAAAAAGGTTCTGGGTTCAAACCCCAGTACCATAAACAAACAAATGAACAAGAAAACAAAGGAACAGTGCATCTCCGTCCAAAATCGGAGTCTTTATTTCTTCATCTCACTTTGGAGCACTGACCTCAAGCCTGGCTGTGTCGGGGTACAAGTCCTGCAGGAGAAGAGCTTTCTGCTGCAGTTCCTCCCAGGAGCACCCCAGCAGGAGCGGGGGGTTGGGTGGTCTTAGTAGTGGACTTGATGGGGCCCAGGCCAGGAGATCGGTCCTCTCCCTTCTTCTCCCCTCCCACTTCGCTTCCTCCCCACCCTCCTCCACCTGGCACTGCCCACATGTTTTTATTTTCTGCATCTAATGAAACGTTGCCTTTTATTTATTCATTTTCTAAGTGTTTTTTATTGAGGGAAAGCATATGCTGTGCTCTAGCGTAGCCCTAAAACATCCCCCAAGTTCTCAGCGCTGGGAAGGCGACTGTGTCATGAGGGCGCTGTGATCCGCAGTGGATCCTCCCGTGGATGGGCTCCGCAGCTCAGGGTGCTGTCGGGGGCCAGACGGGGGAACGGGCTGGAGTCCCCATGTCTGGAGTGAAGAGCAGGGACAGCCACAGGTCCAGGTACACTTCAGGGGTGGCCTCGCTCTCCATTCTCTGCCCCCGAGTCCCTGAACAGCACCAATGGGATCATCACTGAGTAAAATGCGTCGATGTTTTAAAAGTCTTGTGGATGGGAAAGCAAGCGCTGGCCTCCCAGGGCCAGACAGCCCTCAGAGGCGGCTAGACTCTGCTGGGGGAGCACCTTCCTATGCAAACCATGTGACCCCTCATTTGCCCCCCAACCTCCTCCAAACCCACACCAAGTCCTCAGTTCCCCAGGGCCAGCTACCTGGCACCCAGGGGCCGCCTCTACTCCTCAAAGCTGCTGCCATTGCTCCAAGCAGCTAATCCTAAACCCAGTCCTCCGCTGGCCTTGCGGGTCCTCAGGAAAGGAACCCCAACAAGACCTTGGCCTCAGCTTTCCTTTACCTCCACTAACTGAGGGCTGTCCCTCGTGGCCCTGCGTGACCCTGTGTCCCCCAGTGACCCTGGGCAGTGCAATCCTCCCGGTAGCTCTAGCTCCACACCTGGACCAGGAAATTCGGTGCTGGGGACATTAGCCCTGCCCCTCCCCGACACACATGGGATGCACATCCAACACGCTGTCACCCCAAATCGAGCCTTTGCACCGATGGTGACTGGGCCGTGTCGAGGCTGCACAGAACCCACTTCGGCGTCTCACAAGCTGGACGTGGTGTGGGTCAGCAGCAGTGACCGCGGCTTCTCCTGTCTCTCTGCCCAGCATCTGGGGAATGCGGCTCATGCCCAAGGACACATGGCTGACCACGAGGCATGCCAGGATCCACATCTGGAGCTCCTGTGGCTGCAAGATACTTCCTCCCTCTATCTGGAGCTTGGAGTTTTGTTTTGATTTTTTTCAGATGCCTGTAGACACACACAGGAGAGCGGGAAAGAGACGGCTGAAGAGTCACGGTCATCACTCACCCGGCAGCACACGCGGCTTGGCCTGGCCTGTGATCTGCACTCAGCTGCTCCCAAGGGTGCATGGCGGTGCCCCGAGAGTCACAGATACCACAGGGCAGGCACGGGGATGGTACTTCTGCTCTTACAGGAGGGGACGGAGGCCAGAGGCGAGGAGAACCCTGTGCAGGATCAGCTGGCCTTGGAGCTTCTTGCGGACTGGGCACTGTGTCCCAGAGAGGCAGAGGCCGGAGGGACCAGGATGGGGGAACTGGGAGGAGACTCAAGCCAGGGTCCCCAAGTGTCTGTGTCACAACAGGACCGATCCTGGAAGCCCCCAGAGACTGCCCCAGGACTCCGTGGGACGCCAGGGAGGCGGGCAGGGCCTGAGGCCATTCCAGGAAGTGGGTCTTTTCTCACGAGTTCTGCAGCATCTTGGAGGGTGCACCGGTGCTTCGCAGAGCAGATGCTCGGAGCGGGGGACTGGGATCGAGACACAGCCGGAGCCACGGCCAGCGTCCAGCCCAGCAGGGACCACGGTTTGGTCACACAACCTGGACCCCTCAGGGGACCATCTGAACCCAGGGTCCGAGCAGGAGCCTCCTCGTATGCTGAGCGCACGGGCGTCCTTCCTCCAGCTGTGCCTGCACATCTGCAGGGACCCCGCGTGGCTCGCGGGCTCGGCGGGTAATAGATAGCTCTGGCGAGGAGCCAGCGTTCCAGATGGAGATGGCCAGTTTAATTTGCAGCTTCTAAATCTGTGCAGATACAGTGTTCTGTCATTAAAGATTCATTTAGACTTATCTTAATAGGAAACAATATAACTCAGCCAGACCCATAAATGACAAATTGTTCTCCCTCAAGAGAAATCTTCCAGCAAGTGACCTGCGTTTCCATCACTCCATCCACAGTTCATTTCCGCGCAGCCGAGGGGGCTTCGTGGGGTTAGAATGAGGGGTTCTCACACCGTCCGTCTGTCCAGCACCACACCCAGAGAGTTCCTCAGACAGAAAGGAGCCTGGGTCTCAGCTTCAGTGACTGGTTGGGGAGCAGGCCACGGGGCCACGCCAGCCCTTGAGTCTAAGAATGGATACAACCAAGAAGCCCAGGGCAGAGGAGTAGAAATAGTTCCCACAAGCTGTGCAGACAGAAACTCACCAGGGAGGCAGGGGCTGGGCGCGGCGCTGGCTGCTGGGGCCTGGGGCATCCCGGGTCTTGGATCTCCTCAGCTCCTCCAAGGGCAGGTGGAACAACTGAAGGTAACGTGGGCCGAGTTCGGAGCCGGGGGCTGGGGTTTCCAGCCCCACCTGTTCGGAGCAGTAGAGCAGTGAGGAGTGCAGCCTGGGCGTCAGTGTCAGCTCAGATGTCCCTGGCAAAGCAACGAAGCTCCCAGCTTCGGCCTCCTTCTCTATGAAAAAGAGAAAACTAGTGTTGCTAGGCTTAAGTGAAATAAAGCATCGGAAGCATTAAGGACCGCAACCAGCGTCCCGCGCTCCCGGCAGCCTTGACAAGTCTTCCAGTTACAGCGACGGTGCAGAAATCCAGGCATTGCTATTTTTAGCTGCTCTCGGGCCAGATCAGATGAAGCTGGGAGCGGAGCGCCTCGTTTAGCTCCTGGCGCGTGATGGCATCTGCGGTGTGTGCTTCTGGCCCTCACTTGGGTTTGAAAGCTGGTTGTGCCTCACTGACACAAAGTTGTGGCCATGGCTCCAGCCTCTGTCACCTGGGCCATGCCTGCCTGGTACAGAAGGGAGGAGGGGAGTCGGGGAAGCTGAGGAAGCAGCTTCCGAATTCAAGCCATGGAGAGAGTGTTAAGAGGGAGGTGGGCAGTGCACACCCTCCCAGGGCCACGGTGCCCCTCGGGATGGTCGCCCGGGGCTCCTCCTTGAGATGGAGATGCCAGCTCCACTTGGCGCCCCCTGCACAGGGACACTTGGGTGTGTGGGCCGCCTCTTTCTGGGGTGTCCACAGCTTGGAGGAGGAAGGGCTAACTCAGAAGGTGACAACTTCTGACCTAACGCTTCCTCCAGCCGTGTGACGTGGCTCTCGCACTGGGACCAAGCCAGTCCCTTGCCAGATGCTGCCACGGCTGAGACGATAAAGCGGTGAATGAGCAGACAGAACAGTCTCCGGACCCCTTGATGGGCGACAAGCCAGCAAATAGATGAAGGAGGGTGAGGCACAGGGTACTTTCAGTTCCCGGGAGAAACAGAGAAGAACAGCGTCTTGGACTCATGACATTTTAAGAGGCATAGCTGGGAAATCTGAAGGAAGTGAGTGGGTGGGTATCTGGGCAAAGGGCATTATGGGTAGAGCGAGTGGCAGGTGCAAAGGTCTTGGGGTAGCAGTCACCCGTTCTTGGAGTTCAACAAAGAGGTAAAAGTGTGGTTGAGCAGCAAAAGGAGAGATGAGGTTAGAGAGGTGGTGGGGCCAAAATCCCGGAGGGGATTGAAGAGCAGACTCTAGGGGCCCATGGGTGACAGGAGGGGGGAGGTCCTGTAGGTAGGATGGTGACAGGGACAGGTACTGAAGGGACAGGTAAGGGAGCACAAGCCCTGTAGGGTGTGACATGTAGGGGCACGGAGGAAACACCCCAGGGTCACAGCCAGCAGCAGGGTGACCCGTGCCGACCCCAGGCTCTGGCCCTGTGATGTAGGGTGGGCTGGGATCTGAGGATGGCTTTCTGGAGGTGTTCAGGGAACAGCTCCGAGTCCCGGACAGAGCAGGTCACACTCGGGGGCAGCAGGGATCTGGGCCGGGTGGGCCAGCCTGCGGCGTCTCTCCCGAGCCCGGCCCTGCTCTCCCCTCCATAAACCGCGGCCTTTAAATCTAAGGATCCAAGGAAAACCTGGCTGATCCACCATTAGACACTGTGATACTTTTTCCACCTAATTGAGCGAGTGGTTAAGAATTTAAGACACTTTATGGCACTTATTAATCTATTGTCAGTCTTTAATTTTATAGACAGGAACCACTTAAGAGCCAAGCTGTAAACGCTGGTTACCGACTCCAGGCCCCTTGAGCGGGTCTCGGGATTTGCACCAGTGGAGGAGGCAGGGAGGGAACCGGGGCCAAGGAAAGCAAAGCGCTTCCCAGGGCCCGGGGTGGAGTCTCGCATCCCTTCCTTAAACCATGTCAGTCTCCTGGCCGTGCAAGGAGGAGTGTCCCCCTCCTCTCCGGCAATCCAGGAGGGCTTTGAGGCGCAGGAGGATGCACGCTGTGGCTTCCTGGGGAGCGGGAAGGACAGGGCTCTGGCCACCGCTGTGTCTGAAGGGCCCCATCCCATACGCCCGCCGGAACCCGTAGCCAGGGCTGCGTGGGCAGTGGTCCTGGGGTGGCCTCAGACTTAGCACGTGGCAAGGCGTGGGAGTCCCATAGGGATTCTTTGGTGACGGGGACAGGCGCTGGGGAAATGCAACCTTCGAAACTCACCCTCTGGTCCGAGGAAGGTCCCTGGGTAAAGCTGCAGGAGGGGAGTGAGCTGTCAGGTGAGGCCAGGGCTCAGCTCTAAGTTTCCGTGCCAAGTGCCCACGGCCACCTCTGCGTGTCACCAAGACCCCCGTAACATGTTACCTTCTACCGCCCCTCAGCAAGCAGCAGCGTCAGTTGTGCAATGAGCTACAGCTCTAGGACAGTCCCATGAGCTGCAGCGACCCCGTGCTCCAGGCCACGAGGTGCAGTCACTCCTGCTTTGCAGAGAGAGCCACAGGATTGGGACGAGGTAGGAGTTTTCTAAGGAAGGGACCTTGGGTTGCATCGGTAGGGTGCAGAGAGAGGCCAAGAGCATGACAGGGGACACCCTGCACCTGCAGCCCTCACCAGATGTCCATCCAAGCTCAGATCCTAGCTGGGGGACTTGGGAGCTGGGGACTCGGGCCAGAGCTGCTAACTGGAAGCTCTGTCCCTCCCCAGCCATGCCCCCCGGGGAGCCACACAAGTTGTTCAGGTCCTGACTGTCCCTGCAAAACAGCACTTACAGTTTGTCCTCGGTGGGCCTCGAGGTGGGAATGAGACAGCGTCGTGTGTGGGGCTTGCAGAGCCTTGGCTGGCGCAGGGATCCTGGTAGCGTCTGAGTCGTTGACGTGGGGCCTCACGCCATGGGTGCTTGGAGAAGACCCACGGGGCTTCTTTGCCAAGGTGCCAGCAGCTCCCGGCCTCTTCTGGCACTGTTTTTCCAGCCTAACCAGAAATTCCTAGCACAGCTTTACGCCCCACCATCCAAGCTCATCTCAGCCTAAGAACTTCTCAGATGCAATTGACTTTCTTCCTCCTCTGCCCCAAATCATTCTCACAGACTTCGCCGCATAACTATTCTATTTCCAGTCCCTTTAATTCACCTCTAATCTTTTCTAGAAGCAACTGGGCACTTAGGGAATTAATTCAACCGTGTCTTATCTGCGAAGTCACGGTGACCAGTGCCCTGTGGTAGAAAATCACTCTCAGGGCAGACACAGTTCAAGTGAGACTCACAAACCCCCGAAAGGAGAGTCTGCCGGCCGCCGTCAGAAGGGCAAGTTCTGCAGAGCGTCAGCAGAGTGGGGAAGGAGGTGTGACACGAATCCATTTCTGACAAAGAGAAGAGGAGCTTCGTACAGTGCAACAAAAACAGCATTTGGCAAAAATACATACGAAGTGCATGTATCCACAGAAAAATGGAAGGAATTATGCTGAAAGGTGAGTGCCCTCCTTTCCGGGACCTGGGGTTAATAGTGTTTTTCAGTCCGCCTTCAGCCTTTCCTGGTGGGCTCCCGGGGACTCCGGCCCGGCCTTCTCCTGCGCGCTCTTCCGAGTGGCAGCTGTGTAATGGGAGTGGGTGACTGTGCACATCTGTGGTTGCCGCGTAGCTTCAGGCCGTCTAGGACTGGAACAATCCATCTTTGACCTCCTGGAGCACAGGTTAGAGCATGTCCTCAGAGTCCGCCTGGACGAGTGGGGCGCTGGGCCTCAGGCTGGGCGCATCTCCTCATGGGACGCTGCCACGGACCTTCCCGATCGATGCTTCTGTGTCAGATCTTATATTACAGGACGCTGGGGTTTGGGCGGGTCAGCGCCAATGGGTCCGTGTAGGATGGCGTCACCGTCCAATTGGAAAGCACAGCTACAGATGAGGTCACGTATCTGCTGTCGTCTGAATGCTTGGGCCTCCTCCAAATTCAGGTACTGCCATCCTCACCCCCAAGGTGATGGTTTCCGGGGTGGAGCCCTTTGCAGATGATTAGGTTATGAGTGGGCTTAGTGCCTTACAAGGGAGACCTCAGAAAGTCTGCCCAGCCCTTCCACTGGGTAAGGACACAGCGACGCAGGTGCCATCTACGGGTCCAGGGCCCTGGCCAGACATCCAATCTTGGGCTTGCTGTCTCCAGAACTGTAAGAGATAAATGTGTATGTTCCTAAGTTCCCATTTAAAATGTTCTTACACAGTGACCCAAACAGACCCAGACAGCACTTTTGTATTGGTTTGGGGTTTGTTTTTATGAACTATTATATTTTTTGCCCATTTATCTATTGCATTATTTGCATTATTGGCACTGACTTGAAGAAAGTCATGTATTAAAATGATGATTTATTGTCAGGATATTAATCCATCTTCCCTAGTCACATGTTAGATTTCCTAATCTTTGTGTTTTCTGGAAACTAAACCTGATGCATAAGGTCACAGCCGACCCTCCCCAACCCAGCCTGATAACTGGACTCGAACTGAATGCCCATCCAGGTCCCCAACACACACACAGAAAAGCCACCGGCGAAGCAGGACTTTGGGGGCCCCAGTTTTGGTGTCCAAGGCCAAAGATGCAAATTCCAAGGAGGAAGGATGAGCCCAGAGCCCAACTCTCGCACAGGCATGGGCCAGATCCTCTCGGGACCTTTGATCCGAATCCAATCACAGTCACGTGTACATTGTTCCAGCAAAGGAAAACATTCACTCTGCACAAACAGTCTTGTGTCTGTCTGCTTCAGAATGACGAGCTGCTGAGCTGCCAAGCTGCCCCACGGTGGAGGCCTTCAAGGAGCGGGTCCTCCGAGGCCGGGCCCTTCTCTGAATGTTTCGTCGTCTTCATGTGAAGCGACCTGTCTCCGGGGTGACTTCACACACCGGCACCTTGACACCATCCCTCCCAGAGAACCGCTTCCTGGTCATCTGTCTCCTGCTGGAGACCGAATTTCAGGTGGAACTCTGATTTTATTTGCCCTCTTTCTCCTCTTCTGCCTTCCCAAGATCCCAATGAAAGCGAATTCAACCTAGAAGGGGACAACGCTGCAGCTCGGGCCACCCGTCTTCACTCATGCTGGGAGCCCTCCACACCTGCGTCTTCCACACCCACAGATGCACCCACCAACGATCGAAAATACTCAGGAAAAGAACTGCATCCGTACCAAAGATGCACATAAGGAGCCTAGAGGTGAATTAAAGTATACAGGAGGGTTGTGTAGGTGACACGCAAGTATCACACTGTGTTGTGTTGAGGAGTTGGTCACCTGCATATTTCAGTTGTGGAATCCACTCCCCAGGGGTAGCAAGGGATGACTGTCATTGGGCATCTGCATGGTGGGGAGCTTCTCCTGGCCATGGGCCTTTGGCTGTCACACTTACTGTGTAATATAGTCACTATTATGGATTGAGGGATGTTCTATACAAGATACTGAGTGCTGGGGTTAGGCTGCCCTTGCATGGACAGACTGCACCTGGGCACCTGACACTCGAGACTACTTGACAGGAATTCAGGTGTCCAGGATGACCACAAGCACCAGCCCTAAGCAGCCCGGAGCAGGGAGCCCAGGGAGAGGAGGAGGAGCATGAGCAGCTTGCTGAGCTCCAGCCTCAGGGAGAGGCTGCCGGAAGGAAGGACGGAGGTGGTGGGAATGGCAGGAGGTACTCAGAAGGGGCCTGGGGAGGGTGGCCCTGGAAGTCCTTTGGCCATGGGAGGATGTTTGTATTTCATCCAAAGTACAATGAGATTGACAGGAAGCACTGAAGACATCAAGGCCTCTGCATGGCAAGTAGATGGAGGGAAGCCAAAGGGAGCTGGCGGCCAGGAGAGACGGTGGTGGGTGTGGACCCCTTGGCAGTCCCATGAGGCCGTCTTCACAGCAGGTATGATGGGGCGGGAGCCCCTTGGGAGCAGCCAGGATCCAGATGCCGAAGCAGCTGCAGGAGCTCCCCTCATTTGGAAGATAAGTAAGAAATGATAAAGACCATTTTCTTGGAGAATCGGTAGCGCCCATCTTAATGAAGGCTGGAGCCCGAATGATGTTTTTCCAGCGGAGGACTTTGTTTCTGTCAGTGGTTTTTAACTAATTACCATAAGTACTGTCCATTTAGAATTTCGCCATAATTTCAGTCCCTGTTAGTGGGTAAGCAATGCCTTGTATTTTCCGCAAGCTGCTGTTTATTCATAGGAGGAGACAGTACATCACGGGCATTGTCATATGAGATAGATGTTTTTTGTATTACATTGTGTGCAGTATGAATGAGCCAGAAGTGATTTGCCAAATAGGAAGTGCATTTGAAAACAAAGTTTGAATTTTAAAAGCCATCTCCTTGGTCCTGCTTGAGTGTGTGTATGGAGGGCGGTGCCTCAGGGTCTAACTCTTATTGTATCTTTGAGTAGTTGCCCTAAGGAAACGTGAACCTGCCGGTGCTGGTGGGCTGAAACAGTGGGGAGGTTTCACCGACAGTGTCCCCAAGTTGCCAGGAGATGACGTCCACTGTCTGCATGTCCTGGGGTACACATCTCACCGGGCACAAGAGTCTCCCTTCCTCTATCTTTCATCCACAAAGATGTCAGTGCCCCAGCATGTCAATTTGGAGCCATCAGGAAATCAAGCTGGCACATTTTTCAGAGCTTTAATGCTTGGTTGCCATTAGGATTCGGAACAGTCCTTTCAGAAGCTACCAAATGGAACCACACATCTGCAGGGACCCAGGGAAAGATCACCTCTCTCCATCTAAGAGAGACACATATGGAAGCAGACAGATGTTTCTGACGGAGATGGCCAGCCTAATTTGCAGATTCTAAATCTGCAGAGACACCATGTTCTGTCATTAAACATTCATCTAGGGCCATCTTCATCCGAAACAATATAACAGAGCAATGTACCTAGGTGACAAATGGTGCTTTTTATGCATAAATTTTTTATGCATAAAATATTAAAGTGACAGCCAGTAACTTTTCTCCATCTGATCCTTCATGCTAAGTAAAAAAGTTCTGTGTTTCCTCAAAGCTCAGTCATGTGGAATTTTGCCTTGTGCTCAGCCTGTGTTGGATAAGCTGCTGGAAGCAAAATGGAATGCATGAGACCCCAAGACCCGACATGGCCCCTTGGAAGACTCCCATCAAGACACTGTGGGTGTCTCACCAGAAGAAGGAGGAAGGTAGCCTACATTGCAGGGAGTTAGTGCTGTTTTTGTTGAATTTGCTTTAAAACCAGTTCCATTTTTAAACTCAAGTATGTCGGACATTTTCTGGATGTTATCATGCCATTCTGAAAGTCTTCTATATGCCCTGCAT